>RBZT01000215.1:0-147551 GCA_003693705.1 Polymyxa betae
ATTGTGCCGCATACCATCCTGTTGCTAGGACAAGAAAGTCAGCAACATCGTCGTCATCGTCATCGATCCCGCAAGCCTCAGGACCCCGGGAGAAGGCAGGAGCCATATCTCGACAGGTAAATAAATAATATTTAAAATCGCCGCCCAAATATTTAGGTCCGAGCTGAAAATCGTATTTTGCAAAATTCAAGGGTATTTTGCAAAAATCCCGATTTTGCAAAATGGGCTTCCAAACACGTTGAACATCTTTTATTTTGCAAGATAGTCAATTTTGCAAAATATCCCCCGGAATTTTGCAAAATTGCGAGTATCCAAACGAACTCTAAACCCAATAAAAACCTTCGAATGTTTAAACAAAAAAAAAACCTGCGTGACAACACTGCTCAAAACGTATTTACGGGATTTGTAACGTTACATTTATAGTGAATTGTTCAATCACCTGCAATGAAACGTCAGAAACGGTAATAATGATATGGATGGCACAATAGATGGTGATGGATGCAGGTTTCAGGAACAGCTTGCCAGAAGGGCGTCGGCCAGCCAAGCCGTGCTTACTCAGCCAGCTTCCAGTACGTCGGTGGCCAAACCAGTTGTAATGCCGGAGCCCGCGACGTCATTCTTGGTGCCGGATGCAACCGAACCTGTAATATCAGAACCTATCCCATTAGTTCAGAATGATCCGCAACTTATCGAGTAAATGGATTATAGAAATTGGCTTGATTTAATTGAATTTTTTGTTTACAGGGACGAGCCTCCGTTGAAGAGAAAAGCTGCTGTTAATGCCAATCAGAAAGCTTTGCTTGAAGAGCTGAAAAATTTCTCTGACTCACTTGCAGAGGCTAAAAGGCAGCAAGCTCTTCACGAATGGATTAATCATTGGGACGTTTCCAATGTAAAAACAGAATTCACATGGCGGAGTAGCCCAAAACGTCCAGAAAGACGCTTTACCAGCCTATTTAATATGGCTATTCCCAGAAAAACCCAATTCGATTTCACTATTACTAAATGACAGATTGGACTGGCAGCATCTGCAACTACCAACTACAAAGATTGAAAAGAAACCTACAGAATCAATAAGAGCAAAGCTTCAAGTCTGTATCTGCCAATGACTCAATGCTGCAGCTTCCGATTCCGTTCTTCGTGGATCACGGTTCGATGCCTTCGCATTCCAAACATCAATTACTGAATAATGGACGCTACAGAAGATATGCGGCTGTCTTACCTGATTGACGACGAGCCTCGTTCGCGGATAGCGAATGTTGTCGAAGAGCAGCATCGAGTCTTCACCGAGAAACTGACCGAAACTGTTCGGCAAGGCAACGAGGCTGTCCTAAACGCTGAGAAGACCGTTGCAGACCTCGGCCGTCGTACTGAAGATGTTGTTAAACGCATCGAAAACGAAGTTCACGACGTCCGTGATGTCGTGCAGAAAATAATCAACGACGTCAAGCATCTGGTCAGCGATGAAGGCATCGTCGGGCAGTCGATTAACCAGATCACGATGGTCGCTTCAACCGCCCAGGAGCTGATCGTTGATAATCTGCCCGAGATGGAAGAGCAGCGTAAACATCAGATCGCTACCTGGTCCATGGTTGGAGTCATGACCGCCTTGGTCTGCGTCGCTGCTGTCGGCGTTGCCCGATATCGCTCCTGAAAATAAATTGATTGCAATTTCGCATGCATTAGGCTTTTTTTCTCGATTTATTTTTTTTTTACAAAATTAGTTCATGACGGCTTCACGGCGTAGTCTTTGCATTAATATCCTAAAGGATATTGGCAAAACAATAGATATTAGAATGATCAGAACTGCTGAAGAAGCAGGAGTAAAGTAACGCTTCCTGTATGAAGGCGTGAGGAAGGCTCCGGCCGCGGCCAGGCTGACTAATAGCATCAGTAAAGCCAAAGCGATAGGTGCTAAGTCGGTATCGCTCTCTCTGTTGACTCCCTGCTGTATCTGAATCGAAGATACACTGAAAGATTTCAGTTCTCGACAATCCAAACTCATAATCGTAACCTGCAATGAATTACATCGCCATCACGAACGTCGGCTTGCCGAAAAGAGATATGATCAGGGAGGCGCTGGCCGAAATGGACAATGTTGATACGACGGCCTTCGCGAACTTCATCTGGAAACGTGCGTTCCTTCCACACAGCAATCTTCTCGTCAATCAATACGGTCAGTGTCTGAGCCGGCCGTCCAGGCCCCATTAGCCTGATGCTTATTGAAGAAGCCATTTTGATGGTCTGAAATCGGGTCGGAGGAAAAGGCTGCGCCCTATGATTTTCCAGATATCTTCCAGAAGTTTTCTAAATGTGGGCTACAGAGCGAGACGAGATTGTGGCTCCGAACTGCAATTTTGTAATTTCGTATGCAACAGATATCACTGGCAGTCTAACTTTGATCGTAAACCGACAAAAACTAACAACCAATGGCCTCGTTTCTGGACTGGGGACCAAACGGCTGAAAAGTCGAGTTAGCATGTAATGAGTTTCCGATTGAAAAGAGTAAACGCTTCGGTTTATTGCAGAATATTAGCTGGAATGATGCCACTCCAAGTTCTGGGCCAGTTCTGACTTCCAAGGCAACAAGCTGCTTAAATTTCTAGACACAGAGGGGTGATCCTTAAACCGAACCAATCCATCAATAAATCTGGTTTATCTCATGCGCCATCTGTAATGGTTAAGCACGATGCTGTTGAAGCAAATCATATTTAAGGATCCTAAAACATTTGATGTATCGATAAACAAACAATAAGTTTATCCTATACGCAGCATCTATAAAACCACAGAAACATGGAAAAGGCAATACTGCTGCCGAAACAATTCCGACAAGCCTCGATTGCGATAGCGATAACCCAAAACAAACGCTATGACATCTCACGCCATCTGTCGCCATCCAATCTAGAGGTAAGCGCCAGACCGATGCTCATAACAATAAGTCTCATAGACGAGAAACATCTATCGAAACGAGAACGACGCCAATGAGAAACGTTGTAGAGCACCACGACTTGACTGTGAACAGGGCTGAAACACAGCCCATCAGCTGTGCTCAATCGATACCACAAGTGACAGTTCAACAGTGATTTGGGTTTTGTCAATATGAGAGCAGGATCAGCTGACGACATTGCACTGTGGAGCGCCCCGCTTCCCTTTCAAAGTAACGTGACCAGCATTGTCATCTCCCAGCATCGGTCATTCTACTATCTGGCTCGATAACAATGGCAAAGGTCATCCTAGGGAAAGAATGGCAGACGATGGAGCCGTCGGGAGCAAGGTCGGTGCTGGAACTCGGACCGACTGCCAATGATCTGAATGACGTTAGGTTCGGGCGCGGCGCAGAAAGCTTTTCGCAGCGTTCG
The DNA here is from genome assembly GCA_003693705.1 of Polymyxa betae. Classification (NCBI taxonomy): domain Eukaryota; phylum Endomyxa; class Phytomyxea; order Plasmodiophorida; family Plasmodiophoridae; genus Polymyxa; species Polymyxa betae. The sequence continues at coordinate 3,360 of RBZT01000215.1, forward strand.
TTAGGTAGCTCACCGACATTATCACAACCGTTATATTACTCTCAAGACCGGACACAGCTCTCTGTAAACTGTGCAATATCGACCATCATCACAAGTCTGATTACGAATGTTTTAGCCCTTCTTATCGAACACACAACTATCGCAACCAATGGCATTGTCGCAGGATCAAAGCAGATCCGCAATTCCATCAGTAAGCACGCCACAGAAAGGTTGGCAATTATTTAGCTTTATATAGCCTATACCGCATCCTCCAAAGCAATTTCAGCCCGGTAATGGATTGCTATTATCTAAGCTGGGGCGTTATATGGAACCAAGTAAAGCATTACTGCATCCAAAGAGTAACGGCCAGTTACAAGAAGCTGAGCCAGCGATATTCTTGCAACTGATTAACCTTATTACGGATGTGAAGACCAACATGATCAATTTCTCGACAACGACGATATCGGCGATAGAGACCATTCGGCATGCGCTAACAGAAACACAGCAGCAATTGTACGGTGCAGTTGAAACCATGCGAGGGATCACAAACTGCCAGTCGAGCCAAGAAAGAGATTCCCAGCTGGTCGAGAAGATGTCGGAGCTCGTGACAAGGCAGAATGCTGCTGATGAACTGACACAATCAGTCCGGGAAACACTTCAAGAATCCATCGACGGGCTGCGAAGATGCATCGAGAACGAAATTAGCCAAAGGATAGAACAATTTTCACAAACATTGGCTGAAAGCTCCAGAAAATCAGCTATGGATAGGAACCTCGCATCAGGGGAAAAAGTTACGGATACGAGTGAACCAGAAGGACCATCTGGCCGAAAAAACACCAACCGGCAAGCAAATAGAAAGCAAACGAAGTCAATCCGGAGACCGAGAAAACAGGTCGCAAAGAAGGTTGCTAATTCAGTTAATGAGCCGGTCCGACGTCGAGGCAGGCCAAGAAAGCATCCAAATTCTGAAGTAGCATTCGTATCGGATGGCATTGAATGCAGTGTCCTAGACTGGTTTGATGACTGCAGCAACACTGGCGTGATGCTCAATACGAAGTGAAATCTGCAACACAGGGCGAGACGCAGATTGTCGTTCTACGTCGACGAAGAGCTGAATCAAGCTAGATGAGGGCTATTATAATACAGCAGGCTGAGTTAGCCCAGATGATGCAGCAGATATTAAGCAAGTGTCTTCGGTGTCGCACTTTAGTTCTCCAGTCAAGCTTACAGTTAATATGATTCGTGAAAGTCGTTCTGGAATCTGACCATGAATTTCGCCAAGGGCGGCGATAGGAGGGCAATTTCTGATTGGAAGTCGTCTGTGAAAATGTCGCTGACCAGGTCGTTTTCCCAAGTGCTCTTGGCCATGGCCTTCTATGTCTTTGTCGGAACCTTACTGACGTTCTACAACAAGACCATCCTATCAAAAGCGTTTGTGTTATTCTCTTGATAAGCGATTTATATTGACCAATAATTCAGAGGCTTCAAATTTGAAGTCACCATGATCCTATTTCAATCTGTCTTCAATAGTATATTTGCAGCCACATATTGCTATGTTTCCCTAAGAGATTCGGTTGCAATCACTAGTTGCCCTTACTGGCCAAGCAATATGACTTTTAGAATGTATCTGACCCAGTTATTTCCTGTTGGGGCGCTGTTCGGGTATTGGCCCCTATAATGTATTGTCGCGATTCTGCTTATTCAGATCTCAGATTTGATATAACACTCACGAATCTGGCGTTTCGCTTGTCGTCCGTTGCCCTAACAGAAGTCGTAAAATCAGGCGTACCAGCTCTAGTGCTGCTGTTCGGAATACTGGTACGAACAGAAACGATGACCAGGAGGAAGTTCGCTGTCGTCCTTGTATTATGTTGTGGTATCATCATGACAACCGGCGGCGAGTTCTCCGTCAGGTTTAGCGCCATCCTGGTCGCTGCTGGCGCCACTTTCTGTGGTACTCGTCTTCATTCAATCACTTGATCAGCCGTGACGAATGCGGGTTTAGGTGCGGCCAAGCTGGTCCTAATGCAACGATTGCTCGGGTCGCGGGAACATATCCACCCAACATTGTCTCTCATGTATTTGGCAGGTAGCTCAGCTATTGCTCTCATCATCCCATTCGTTACGTACGAGGCATCAGATCTGTTCAAGTCGAGCTGGGTGGCACCCGGTCTGTTCTCCTACACCGATCTCCTTCCACTTCTGATTCGCTCAAAGGACGTCTGTTCTGGACTCTGACTATGTTGATGATGGGTAGCGTCCTCGCCTTCCTATTGAACATGTCCGAGCTGGTTGTCATACAGTGGTCGTCAGCGTTATCGTTATGCGTCGCCGGTGTCGTCAAACTCCTGGTCACAATCATCGTCTCGGCGGCCTGGTACGATTTCCAACCGACCAGGACCAATATATGCGGCATTGTATTAGCCGTTGCAGGTCGTACTCGAATTCCGGTCATGACCAGCGTTCTAATACTTGAGCAGGCGTGGTCGCATTCAACTGGATGACCTATCAAGATCGTCGTCGTGCGCTGCAATACGCGAAGCTGGACTCGGAGCTGGAAGAGTTCAACCTGGAGCTATCCCCGTTATCCATGACAGATTTGACACGACAATAACAAGATTAAGGCATTCGTCATATATCTATACGATCGTGTGATACGCCATAGTTAATGTTTATTAGTAAAACGGCGTGGACGGCGTCGCACACCACGCGCATATCTTCAATTTCGTCACAAACCGATTCCAATCGTCGCGATTCGCCAGACGATGACAGACGCCGCATTCGACCTTGCTCGTCTCCAGAACGGGATATCCTTTACAGAACCATCAATGAGCGCTCAAACACAGATTCCATCCGGATGTGCTGACCGGTAACACAGCAGGCCGGAGCCGTCTTGCGACATTGATGACAGGTAAGTCCGGCAACATACGTCCGTGCTGAACATGTCTCGCATTGGCGTTGCGTCAATGATTGCGAGGTCGTGTTGGACATGGCGATCTCCAGGACCATCTCACGAATCTCTTCGCGTGCTTCATCCGAGTACGATAGCGTCTTCGGCAGCGCGCCTTTCGACCTGAATACAGACAAAGATCAGCTGCCGATCGCCCGAGCGTCGCATCTGTTACAGTGCAGGAATGTCGGTCTCGAGGAAATCGCTGTTATCGATCTCTCCGTGTTCCGGATCATCGATTAGATCACAGACATCAACGAATCGATTAAAGAATACGAAGGCCATATTGCCCCAATCTACAGATTGACAAGCACGTCCAGCTTTATATAGAGCTTTATCAACAGGAACATCGGTGGGATATCTGAAAAGGCGTTCATCACAGCTCTCATCATAGGACGCGATACGCCGTCATACCTAATCAACGAGATCGCGATTTTCGCCGCGATCCGCTTCAGACCGGCAGCTTCGGCCATGTTCTGCACCGAGATCAGATGCGCCACGAACAGTAGCCGGCCGAGGTCGGCGTTCTGCTGTGCGCCGGGCGCCGACAGCATCCGCTTCAACAAATCCGCGCCGGATCGACCCGCGGGCGTCATGGCGTCCGCGATAGCAGCGCGAGCCAGCTGACGGACGATCGCGACCCCTTCCGCACTGGTCGGCAGGCCGTGCTCCAGTACGGCGGCGATCGCGTCGCGGACGGCGTTCGATTTCAGGAGCGTTTCCAGATGCAGCTGCTGGTACTTGTCAAGCTGGCCCTTGGCGCGGGCCATCTCGTAGACGCGTGGCCATTGGCCTTGGGCGGCGAGGGCGTCGATGGGGGAGGCGCCGCCGTGCTCGGCGCGCTCGACGGCCTCGACCAATTCCGGGGCGCGTTTCGCGGCTAACGCTGAGGCGGCCGTGAACTCGCCGGCGTTGATCAGGACATCGACGGCGTCACGGACAAGATCGGCGCCGGCGAGCAGGTCGGCGGCGTTCGTATGGCGACCTATGCTGACGAGACGTTGCGCGACGACGACGACAATGTCGCGAACACGTCCAGGGACATGCTGAATGGCGAGCTTGACGGCGTCGATCCATGTCTTTTCGAGCGTATCGGGAGAGGTCGTCGGCGATGCCGTCACGGATAATAGCAGGTCGATGGCGGCGGATGTCTGACCTGCAGCCACCATCTGTGCGGCGCGCGCTTCGATCGACGCCGACGCCGACGACTGCATCTGGATCTCGGCGACCAGATTCGGACGGAACGTTCGAGCGCAGCGCAGGGCGTCGTTCCAAGCTTTGGCGTTCCGATACATCTGGATGGCGAGCTCAGGGCGGCCAGCGTTCAGATACAGCGATTCAGCAGCCGCCTACAGAAACCCTAAACCCTAGAACCCTAATGACCCGAAACCTACCAGATCGCGGTTCTGTTCCGCGAACGCCGCCTGGGCCGTGTAGATATCCGGAAGTGCGCCGGGGTCGTGCTGCTGCGCGATCTGCGCCGCTCTGGCCCATTCGTGCTGGTGCAGGAACATGTCGATGGCCTCGCGGGGTTTCTCCGCCGCCAGGAACTCGGCCTCGGCCTGGTCGAACTGGCCCTCGTCCTCCAGCGCCATCGCATACTGCAGATGGACCTCGAACAGTTTCGGACGGGCACCCGCCTGTAGAGAAGACAACAGTGAACGCTGGGCAATCCATATTCAGAGCCAGTACGACCTTGTCGGCGATGCGGAACGCCTCCTGGAAATCGGCCCGTTCCATGGCGATATCGACGGCGCGATCCACGAGGCCTTTCTCTTTGAGGAATTTGACAGCGGCGTCCGCCGATAATGTACGCGCATAAGTGCAGGCAACAATCTCTATACAACATAGTATCAACGCTGCTCGGGAAATATTCGACGAAAAATAAAAAAATGGGATTTTTTTTTGAAATATTTTGAATCAAAATAACAAAAAAGGAAATAATTTGTTGTGTGAGCTGTTACCATATGCTCCAGGTTCATCAGCAGATCGTGCTACTCTCATAGCATCATTCCATGAACCACGCTGTCTATACATATCGACCACCTCGCGCCATTTCCCGATCTTCATCAGATACGCTTCCGCATCGCCCAGCTTGCCATCGCGCAGAGCCTTCACACACACAGCGTTGGTTCCAAAGGGTTTTAGGGATTCCAGCAGCACTCTCTCATACCTCCTTGGCCATTGTAGCGTACGTCTCCGCGATCTGCTCCTTTCGGAATCTCGCCACCAATCGGACGACGGCGTCCGCATTGCCTGCCTGCCGATACATATCGATAGCACGATCCACCTGATCAATGACCAACAGCAGACGTTCGGCCGGGGCCAGCATGCCTTGCGCCATCAGACGTTGAGCATGCGTAGCAAACAGCGTGACGGTCTCCGGACGCGACAGATGCGCGGCGGCGATCCGCTCGGCGTCGTCCAGGGCGCCCTCCGCCAGATACCGATCGACGGCGTCCGCGGCCATGCCGCCGGCAACATAATAGGGCTCGGCGTCACGGACCTGGCCGGAGTCCGCCAACGTCTGCGCGATTCGCCGGTAGAAGGGGCGCGCCGTGCCCGCCTCCATATTCGCAAGAATCTGTCCGGCCTTGCCGTACTGCCTCGCATCGACGGCGGCCGCGATCGCCTTCGTATAGGCGCCGCCCTCGATGAAATGATTACTGGCGGCGTCGTGCTGGCCCAGGCCGACCAGGTAATCGCCCCATTCCTGCTCGATCTGCGTGACGCGCGCCGGCATCGTCTGTCGGCACAGATCGACGGCCCGCGCGTACGCGCGTCCGTCGCGATACGCCTGCAGGGCCCGGTCGGGCTGCGCCAGCTGCCGCAGGAAATCGCCGGCCGGTTCGTACTGGCCCCGGGCGAGCAGCGACTGGACGACGTCCTCGACCAGCGCATTGTCGTGAGCCAGACCCTGGGTCTTGATGAGATCGGCGGCCCGCGGACCAGCACCACCCCGGACGTAGAGGCGGACGGCGCCGACGTAGTCGCCGTCACGTTCGCGGAGTTCGCCGGCCCGGACTTCCTGTCCGGATGCGAGCAGGGCGGCGAGATGGCGCTCCCGTAATGATTGGAGATGATCATGACCCCGTGATTCAGCTATAGCTATAGCTGAATCCCATTTCTGTACCTGAACATACATATTGATAGCATCATCAACACGACCAGAGCTAAGTAATAGAGCTTCAGCCTGACGGAAATTGCCGCATAATAGAGCGAGACGAGCACGAACAACCGATTGATGATGATCACCTGTCTCGATCGTATCACGGAGAAATGCAGCTCGAGCGGCATCGCCCAATGCCACAAAACATCGCTCCGCTACATACAGATTGCCATCATCCAGAGCCAGCTGAGACAGACGCGACCACATCGACTCGTTGGCGGCATCGTCGCCGAGCTGCTCCAGGGCCAGGACGACGGGTTCGTACTGGCCCGACTCGAGGGCGGCAACGAACGAGATCTGGGTCTCGTCGAGGTCGAGGGCGGCGCCGTCGTCGAAGACGACGCGAGTGCGGCCGCGGCCTCGTTCCATCTGGGCCACGTCCGTGGACCGTGGCGGCAGAGCAAGTACGACGGACTGATCGACCTGCGCGATACTGTACCAGACCAGGAGCGAGGTCCGTGTCTGGGCCACGACCACGTCGGTGCCGGGGACCCATTGCGCGTACGACACGAACGGGGCCAGTAGGGTGCGGCGCTGGCCCGCCACGGAGTACAGATGCAGGGCATGGCGTGCGTCACGGAACAGCAGCAGACGTCCGGAGGCGTTCAGCTCGAGCCAGTCGAGGTCGGTATCGTGTGCCAGTGATGACTGTGTGGCACCGGTCCGCAGGTCCAGTACGACGACGGTCTGACGATCCAAGAGGTAGGCGATGGAGCGTGATGCCGAGACAGACACCAATGCAGGCGACATAAACTCCGTCCGGCACGAACCGATCACATCATCATGGCCGAGTTCAATCTGTGCAAACGAAACCCTAAACCCTAAAACCCTAAAACTCTACACATGGTGAGCGTACCGCAGACAGTTCCCCGGCGGAATACAGCAGGGCCAAATCCGGCGATGGGAACATGACCCGGGGCTTGACTGCGCTGCCGTACCGGACCTCGCTGGTCTTGTCCGTGACCAGGTCGGCGATAATGACGGAGGCCGCGGTCCTGGCGATCACGAACCTATCTTGAACGATGTCCACGGTCTGAATCTCAAGTCCGAGGCCGGACGATACCGCCACGGACCTGGCATCGGCAACCAACCCTCCGACCACCATCGAGCTCGGACTTGTGAACGTCACCTGAAACGTGTTCCGGATCAGGAAACGTTTCAAACAGGCGTCGTACAGGTCGATCGCGCCAGTCATGGATCCGGTCGTTAGACGCGATCCGTCCGGACGAAATGCAAGTGCCGTGACGGCCCCGAGACCGGGCACGAGGGTCGTACCGACCCTCGTCCAACGATCCTCATACGCAAACAGCGCGAATCCATCCCAGCTGCCGACGACGGCGACTTTGCCGCTCGGCGAAAACGCCGCCGCCGTCATCTCACGCTGTTCGTCGAGCTTGAATCGGGCCAGTACGTCGCCGCCGCTGGCCGACAGAAACAGGACGGCGCCGGAGTCGGTGCCGGCCGCGATCATGGCACCGGCGGCGCCCCAGGCCAGCGCATAGGCCGCGAACGTCAGACGGGCCGTGGCGGCTTTCGACGCAGGCCGTGCGGCGTCCGGGAACGTGTAACGATAGATGGCGCCATCCGCATGGGCACTGGCCAACGAATGTCCGTCGGGGCCAGCACACAGGGCCACGACACCGGCCTCGGACTCGTACAGGTTCGCGGTCTTGTTCGTCCGCAACAGTCCGACACGGACTCGGCCGTCGCCCGTCCCGAACACGACCTCGTCCGGTCGCTTCGCGGGCCAGCATAGGGCCGAGACCGGCGCCCCGGACTTGCCCGCCGCGAACTTATTACAGACGGACTTTCGATCGTCCCAATTGGCACCCAGCTGATAGACGTAGACGACGCCGTCGGTTTGTGCGACGGCGAGCCGGGCGGAGTCCGGGGCGAACACGACGCCGCGAACGACGAACTCGCGCGCGCCGCCTTTCGCCGCCGGTTTCAGGGCGAATCGGTCGCGCTGGACCCCGTTCCCATCGAACACGACGATCTGTCGTTCGGCTGTAGCTGCTACTAAACGTTGTCCATTTGGTGACCAAGCTAGATCGGCGATCTTCCCGGGCAGATCGCTCTCGCCTTCGACCGCCTCACGAATCGTCTTCACATAACGCAGCTGCATGCTGCTCTATACCATACAACAACAACAACAGTCACTGTGACGTACTGGCCTCGGGGCTATACGGGCGGAGAAAACGAAGCAATCGGTGGTATCGCGCAGCTGCTGTATTTTAAGCCTGGAAGAAATGCGACATGATGCCGGCGTCGTCCAGATCGAAGCTGAGCAGGGCGTTGCGTGTACCGGGCCGTGCTGAGGCGGCGTCCCCGCAGGCCGGCATCAACGGGAACGCCGGCCGGAGAGCGTCGTCGTCTGGCGGCGGCTGCTTTTTCAACGTCTCCGTGGCCTGCTGCCACTGCACCGTACCGGCCATGGCGCTGCGATCCGCCATCAGCGCCGCGAGCTCGTTCGGATCGCAGATCGGCGACGATTCGACTCCGAACCGACGCGCGTTGACGGCGAACATCTCTTCAGCTGGCCACGCCGAATACTCGCAGCCGAACGTATCCATGACGCTCTTCGAATTTCGTGGTGGTTTCGGCGCCGCGATTCTCTTCTTTCGCGTCTTATCAGAAGGGACGGATTTGTTCGACAGATGACCATGACGGGCGATCCACGCCTTGAGCTTGTAGAGGAACGGCGAGACGCTCCAGAAACGAGAATGATCCGAGTGATCGAGGACGTCGATCTCGAACCATCGAATATCGGCGATCTCTTTCCGGGTCTGCGTCGAGAACGCCGTCTCGAGGGGCACGTTCGGCGCCAGATACAGATTGGTGGATTTGCCTTTGACGACGGCTTGTAAGACGTGACGATCAGAGACGAGCGCGGAGATATCGAAGCCGGTCTCTTCGAGGACTTCGCGAACAGCACAGTCGATATGGAGCTCGCCCTGATTGATCTTCCCCTTCGGAAACGTCCACGATCGACTATTGTAGCCTTTGACGAGGACGCACGACGACATGGTCTCGTCAAGGAGGATGGCGCCACAGACCGGGACCTTGCCGAGATATTCGCGAAATTGGGTGAAATATTGCTCGAAATTTGGAACGTGAGGACGCAGGGCGGCCGATTGCTCGAATAAACTAAGACAGAAATCACGAAAGGAGAACTTCGGGAGGTTCAGATGCGGATGGGGTTCGCGATAGAAATCGTCATAGAACCACCAGGCCTGCTCGAGCTGAAAAAATAAACGCTCGAAGGAATCGAGTTCCTCTTTGGGCAGGTTCAGGAAAAACCGCGATGATAAATCGTCCAGGGCGACGGCCAGGTGTCGGGAGACGGCCATGCTTGAGGGCTGGAGCAGGACTGGGCGAGAGACGCGACGGGCGGCGGGCGTTCGGGGGCGCGCACGCTCGGCTTGGTCCGATCGGAGAAGGGCAGGATTGATATCTGCCAGATTTTCGAAGCGTTCAATGAGGACACTTTTCGATCAATCGAGGGGTTAAGAGAAACGAAATCGCACTTTTCTGAAGCGCGCGTTGGTGAATCGCACTGTGGGTTCGAGCAGAGAGCCGCCCCGTCCCAGTGGCGCAGATTCCAAACACAGTGGCGCAGTTTCGAAACTCAGGGAGCGCAATTCTCAAACAGCGATGTTCAACAACATGAGAAAACGCAAAGTTTCATTTAGACGTACGCAGTGTTTGATATTCTCGATCACAACTCGATCTTGCCAGTGGCGCACATTTGTTGAGGAGTTTTTTTGAAAAAAACCGCGAAAAGCAGTTTCTGCGTCCTTGCAGATCTGGACGACCCGACGATCTTCGAATCTGGATGAATTCATCGGAGGTTCGGAACGCCACGAAAGTCGTCATTGGTGACGACGGCGGCCTGCAGATCGCGCCTTAACGCATTCATGCCCGCCTCGATACAAATCCCTTGAAGATCAGCACCCGAATATCCCGACGTCCTGATCGCGATCTCGTTCAGATCGACATCGTCGGCGATCGGCATCGTCTGGCAGTACGCCCGCAGGATCGCTCGCCGGCCATCGCGATCGGGCAGGCCGAGTTCGATCTGCTCGTCGAACCGACCCGGGCGCAGAATCGCCTCGTCCATTCGTTCCCGGAACGACGTCGTCCCGATCACGAAGACGAGCGGCGCCTCGGGCGCCCGCGACGTCACTCCATCCAGCTCCGTCAACAAACAGCTCAGAACGCGATCGTACGTCTGGCTGCGGTCGCGATCCCGACGCGGCGCCAGCGTCTCGACCTGGTCCAGTACGACGACGACGGGCGCCAGCGCCCGCGCCTTCTGGAACAGGTCGCGAATCGCCTTCTCCGATTCGCCCACGACGGCGGAGATCAGATCGCAGCCGCGCGCCTCGACGACGGCGGCTAAAGTCCGAATATCAGTAATACAGCCCCATTGATGACAGCGATTGGTTCACCATTGGCTTCGGCGGCGATGCCCAGCGCCACGGTCGTCTTCCCGACGCCCGATGGGCCGAATAGCAGGACGCCGCGCGGCGGTCGAATGCCCAGACGACGATACGATCGCGGGTTCTGTAATGGCGTAATGATCACGGAACGAATTCGGGCGAGGGCGTCATCGATGTCGGCCAATGTTGATAGAGGACGCGAAGGTCGGGAAGGACGTAGACGATCGTCGAGACAGGACGGGCGGATCCGATCTGCAGCACGATCCAGATCGTCGTCTCGCACAACGACGTCGTCGCGGCCCAGCGCCATCAACGCCGCCTCCGTGCATAATCGCTGCAGATCGCTGCGAGCGAATCCGTGCGCTTTGTCCGCGACCCGACCCAGGGCGTACTGGTCGCCGTCCATCATCGACGCCAGGACGGCGCGACGTCCATCGCGGTCCAGGTTTCGGAGCGGGACGACGTGATCCAGACGCAGGCTGCGACGAAGCGACGCCGGCAGCGACGACGCCGCCGCCTCGCTGGGCGCCAGAACGACGACGACGCTGTCGCTCCGGAGCTGGAGGTCGTCGAGACGCTGCTCGAGGCGGATTCGGAGCCGCTCGCCCTGCCCCGAATTCTGCAGCAGATGGAGGTCGCGAACGACGACAATCGCGGGGGCAGCACGACGCGCGCGGTCGAAGGCGGCCTCGAGGCGGCGCTCGGCCCGGCCGCGTTCGGCGCTGAACAGGTCGGCGATCGCGATCGAATCAACCGGCAGACCCGAATGACGCGCGACCCGATCCACGAACGGGTCGGCGTCCGATCCGGTCACGACAACGCCGACGCAGGCGCGCTGCGCGTACTGGCCCGCGATCAGATCGAGAAGCTGGACGACGGCGGCCTCCTGCTCCGGGTATTCGTGGACGACGGCGTCGTACCAATGATGTCGTTGATTGAGAGAACGGCGTTGATGGGTGTTGGCGGCGATCTCGACGATGGTGTCGATGGCGATGCGTTTCGGGTCGGAGAAGGTCGTGGCGGAATCGACGGCGACGATCTCGAGCTGGGCGTCCAGGGCGCCGTTCCACGGGACGATCAGCGACGTCTCCGGGACGGCGATCGATTCGGCCAGGAGACAGGCTAACGTGCCCGGATCGAGCAGCGCGAGCAGATCGGCGAAGGTGTCGTCGCGGGCGCGAATCGTGACGTTCTGGGCGCAGGCGAGCTTGGAGACGTCGGAGGTGATGATCGTGTCTGAGAGGATGGTGTCACGCTGCATGGCCGTCTGAACGATTTCATGCCGCCTGATAATGAGATCGCCAGCTTGGCATTTTCTGGTCGTCATCGCGTGCCAGAAATCGCCGATCGGACAGGCGGCGGATCGCAGTGATCGGGAAGGCTTTGCGTGACGGCGCAAAAAATGTTTTAAAGAATGTTTTGCGGGACGGCGCAAAAAACAATACTAAGTTTTTAAAGAAGGCTTTGCGCGACGGCGCATTAAAAAGAATGTTTTTAAAAAAGGCTTTGCGTGACTGCGTAAAAAAATGTGTTTAATAATAGCTGTGGCGATTGTTCAGGAGTACCGTATTCGATTGATTTGAAAGCGAGGCCAGTCTACCTTAGTAAGATGTTGTTCTGGCCTGTTCTGGTTCCTCTCGGTACCGGCTGGACATAGCCCATGTCCGGAATCGTGATTATATAGATCCGGAGCTCCTACAGCAAAGTCGTTTAAAAAGTCACGAATGCAATCAGATGATTGGAAACGCCATGCCTGTTTACGCTCGGTAAAAAACATACTTTGAATTTCGGCGGCTAGGGTTAGGGTTTATCATCATGTTATGCAACAAACACAGTCACTCACAGAACCGTTTCATGATACTGTGATGTTTGTATCAATATGCCAACAACATTCGAACAGATCTCGCTGTCGTTGATTGCGTTTCTCGAGATCCGCAAAGGCATCTGCAATATCGAATACGCTGCCAAACCCAAAGCTACCGAAGGTCGGTCGATCGTCGTCCGAACAATCGCAATCTGAGACATTCCATTCCTAGTCGAACTGAACCGATGGCACGACGCCAATCGACCTTATCGTCTTCCTACCGACATCCAGAACTTTTATTTGATGCAGAACGGGCTGCTTTTACGCTGGCGAATGCGATACAACGGTGCGATTCGAAACCAGCTTCGAACGCCTCGTCTGAGACCCGATTTTAGGCGATCTGCTGCCATTAGGCTGTCTCAATATCAACCCGATCGTGAACATCGAGCAGCGTCACATTCAAGACGCCGTCTTTCTGAACGCTGAACGACGTCCGGTCCCGATGAAGGCGGCGTTCGATCTCGATCATCTCTGCTTAGATGGCCGAGTCGTTCTCGCCTTTGCCAAAGGCAACGCCTTTTATCGCCTCGCCATCATGTCTCTAATTCGTTGCAGAATCCGATGCTTCTGGCGTCTATTTCCAAGACCTTTCCTGCACCTATTTCTTCGTCTGCGAATCGTTCACAGCGTATCTGAGATTGCTGTTCCTGCATATCGGCCTACCACGATGGCAATATGCATTCACGAACAGCGGCCTGCCACAATCCTCCATACAATGGTTTCGCTTATTGGTACGAACCGATGGCCGATTGCTGGCGATTCTAACACGAGATGATGCTGCAGATTCCTCGAAGGCTGCAACTCGATCTACAATTGATGGAGGTCGGCGTCCTTATCGATAATTTAAACCGAAATCTAAACGTTCTGCAGAACGATAAAGTCGAGAAACAGAGAGAGAATCCAGCTCGTTCGATCACCATCGATCTTGATAAAATCGAGAAGAACGCCAGGTCGGTGTCTAGCGCTCGCAATGGAGCAACAACGTTTGAACGATTTCAGGCTGGTTCGAGCACGTGATGCGAGCAAGAAGAAGAATAAGAAGAGCACGTCGGATCTGCCATCAGCAGCATTCAGCGATTCCGGACAGCAACAACGCCTCGCAAGGCCGGGTTCAGCACCGAGTCGCCGACCCAATCCTCCTGGACAAGCGATGCCGGCAGCATCGTCGCAACTGCAGACGAGGGCGCTGGTTCGGCCGGAGACGGGCGTTCGACGACAGATTCGAGGCTCGTTCGGTTGAAACGACGAATAAACACGCCACGTTCATTGAACGACATTTCAGGATTCCAATTTGTCGTTCGAAGAGCTCGACCACCTCTATGATCGTTATCCTGAGATCGGCAGGCATTGGGTCGGTATAACCCCCCCCCCCCTCCATTGACGAAGACGATCACCACGACTATTGATCTTCATCCTCTAATCACTGCCGGTGCGAGTGAAGTCGTCATTGGCGTCTGTTTCGGGATCATGGCGGCCATCGTGTTCGTCGCTGGTTATTACCTGTTTTGCAGACCTCGTGGTGCAGCTCCTGTTGGTCCTCCAGCATAGAATTGCAGCCCACACATCTCCATATTATCATCGCGTCTATGTTCCAAATCGTCATACAAAACTTTTCAGTTCGATTTGAACAATGCTAGCAACTATGTATAGCTTGGAATCCGCCTTCTATTGAGAATTGAGATTTGTTCGTTGCATATTGTGTAGAGTCGTTCATTCATTTATTGTTGATTTCCAGTAAACCACGAGGCAATGATCACAGGGTCCTGCACGGATTCCAGAAGAATACCGAAGATCACAATCTAATTTCATTCAAGGCCAAATGAAGTTTGCGAAATCATGCTCGAATTAACAGCCTGTTTTAGAGTTTTCTTCATCAATGTGGCTTCAATATCAATTAGGGTTTCTCAACTGTGCATTGTACTGTAGTGAGTGAGCCCCTCATGTAACGAGATTAGAGCTCCTTTTGACATGAGAGAAAGAAAGAAAGAAAGAGAGAGAGAGAGAGAGAGAGAGAGAGAGAGAGAGAGAGAGACTGAGAGGGAGAGAGAGCCTTGACCTCATTCTGTAAACAGACAGCTTCCGTTGACATCGACGAAGCTGTCGCTGGGTGCGGCCGAACTATCCCGATCAGAGGACCGCCTGCTTACCCGAACCGCCCAGGCTGGCGTCCTGCGCTTCTGCTCTCTAGTACCTTACATTCTCGAATTGCCAGAAAGGATGGTGATAGTCTGTTGGGCGGAGGTTGTATGGCGAACAAATGTGTGGACAAAACCCACCCAAAATTATTCGGTCGCCCAGAAAGCGTCTTTGTTTTCTTGTAACGCTGCGAATTCGCCATGAAACAGGTTCGCTTGAGACCTGGGATTCTGATGCGATTCGTTGACAAGGATATGACTGGGGATTTGCTGGAGGCCTTAATCGACGTTATCGGCCAGCAATGCGATCAGATGTTTCCTTTGCCTCCATCACCTGCATCCATAGCACAAACTATGCCTGGATCAGGATGGTTTTCGATTTGTTCAATCGATCTGAAAACGTCAATCATTGTCGCAAAATACGATCCTGGAACCTTTGCAAGGGTATGGAAATGTATTTCTCACACACATTTCACCAAGGCATTTTTGTAGTTTATTATTTACGGTCTGAAACATGACACGTTATTCGTTGTGTATCGAGTTGAGACGGGAAGAATACCTTTGGATTCACTGCTGCCGAATGTGACATTGGAGGATATGGCAGAAGTCGTGGTTCCTGCTGTCGAGCTACCTGCATCTGCTGCTCAGCTCTCTGCCGCTGAGTTTCAAGCAGCTGCTGAAAGCCTGTTCAAACTTCAAAGTCATCAGAGGCGTTCCATATCCGAAAACTGGACTCCCGAACAGGTTCAAATTCAAATTCATTCAACAGCGGTTATAATTCTAAGCCCATTTTTTTAGTTGAACAAATTACGAATAGCTGTAGAGGTGGGAACTACGAATTGTCAGTTTTGTATTATGCAGATTCAACGTTGTTTACAGAAGTACGGAAGGCGCTGGAAACTGATCGCTTCGAAATTCGATTTCGGCGAATTCACATCTCATGATCTTTGCTCCAAATGGTAGTGGATTTGCATTGAATTGTACCAGTTTCTGATCAGGTTATTGCAGGAACGAATTGCTGAATTGCAACCAGGTTAGTGGACGCCCGGGAAAGGCTGAGAAAGCCAGCCGAAATGCTGATGTACTTAGATGTAAAGCGATTCCTCAGCTTACTACTCGGGAGGCGTCGTTGCTGTTAAAATGCGTTGCCGAGCATGGACAGAATTGGGCTCTTATAGCACAGGTACCGCATTCCATATCTGTCAGCTTTCTATCAAATAATCAGCTCGGTCTTTCAGCAATATGATTTCAATGGCCGTGATCGTAACGATCTGGGAAGAATGTGGAAGCAGCTGCAAAACTGTCAAGATGAAAACGCCAGGCTCACTCAGTGATGTCGTATTTTAATCTAAAATCTATTGTATTGTTTGTAAACTATATTCTCGAAAGCGTTCGTCGTCATCATTCGTCAATTTTCTGCTTTTTTGCCGGAGTATCAAACCGATGTAGTTAGTTATTGGCCACGGAGTTTGCTGCACAGAATTGTGATCGCATCATGATCGCGTCCCGACTAGTTCGTCGTCTTCCATGTGCTCTACGCCCCCGTCATCTAATTCCCATTAGCACTGTCAGGCCGTTCTCTGATCAGACGCTATCGTCCAGGGTCAAGGGCGACATTCAATCGAAAAAGTTCGAAGCCGAGACGAAACAGCTGCTGGACATTGTCGCCAATTCCCTCTACACAGATCGAGAGGTATTCATCCGAGAACTCATCTCGAACGCCAGCGATGCATTGGAGAAATCCCGCCTGCTGTCGTTGACAGAATCGGGCGCATCTCATGGTCGCTCTTTAGAGATTATGATATCAACCGATGATGCAGCTGGCACCCTTACTGTAGGAAATCTGTTCGAAACTTGTTATCAATTTGATTTTGTTTAGATTGTAGATAATGGCATTGGTATGACGTACGATGAGCTGGTGGAAAACCTCGGGACGATCGCTCGCTCGGGCTCCAAGGTATCATTTGAGCCAGTTCGGCCCTGAACGATGCTGATTGGTCTCTAGGCTTTCATTGAGAACGTGAAGACGCCAGCCGATGCGACATCGATCATCGGGAGGTTCGGTGTCGGATTCTATTCGGCCTTCATGGTTGCTGATAAGGTCGTCAGCTGTGTTAAGGTCTCGTGTTCTTTACGCTGACTTAAACCAGGTCGAAGTCTTCACGAAGTCATCAGCGCGGCCAGATGCGCCCGCTTATTACTGGGCTTCGAACGGCGCTGGCTCATACGACATTTCCGAAGCTGAAGGTGCCTTATCCACGCAGCTTGACGTTCCGAATCCGCTGAATCCCTAAACTTAGGCGTCCCGGTCGGGACCAAGGTCATACTGCACCTGAAGAAGGACAGCAAACGGTTCGCGAAAGCGGACGAAATCCAACGTATCATCTCGAAGCACAGCAGCTGTTTGGGATTCCCGGTCTCTGTCAATGGCAAGGCCCAGGTAACGAGCTCGAGAGTTTGACGATGATTCGGCGCCATCTGACGGGCCAGTACAGTCGACGATCGGCGCCATCTGGCTGCGAAACAAGAAGGACGTGACCGTCGACGACTACAACGACTTTTACAAGCAGACTTCTATGGTGCGTTGTGATATGATTTTGCTGCTATTTCGATTGTGTGTGTAACATTACATAGGCCTATGACAAACCCTTCGATATTCTGCATTTCTCTACGGACGTCCCTCTGACATTAAACGCTCTGCTCTATCTGCCGAAGCGCCATACTGAAAAATTCGGTAACTGTTTTTTCAGCTTGGCATTATTTTCCGTCGTACATTTCGGTTTCCTTTTTCAACAAAGTATAAATCTGAAGCAGTTTCTATCTAGGAATGGGCAAAGAGAAGCCCGGAGTGCATTTATATTCGCGGAAAGTCATGATTCAGTCGAATTCGTCTCATTTGCTACCTGATTGGCTGCGGTAAGAGTCGAGATCAGGTCACGCAGGCCCGGAATCTGAATTCTGCTGCCTCGTCCAGGTTCGTGAAGGGCGTTGTTGACAGCGCTGATATCCCACTGAACATATCGCGAGAGTCGATGCAGAATAGTGCTCTGGTTCGTCGTATCAACAACGTACTGACCCAGCGCTTGTTGCGCCATCTAGCTGACATGGCCAAACACGAGCCGAAACGATACGCCGAATTCTTCGAAGAGGTCGTACTGAGCTAGACGGCCTCGCTGAGAGCTCTGCTTAGATTTCGTTTTTTAGTTCGGGCAATTTTTGAAAGAAGGCATCTGTGTGGATGAAACCAACCGAGCTCGTCTAGCGCCATTGCTGCGATTCGCATCGTCACAATCCGATGAGATGGTGACGCTGGACGAATATGTCGCCCGGATGCCTTCGAGCCAGACAGAAATCTACTACTTCTGTACGACCAGCAATCTTGATAAGCGCTGGATCTAATATGTGCTGCAGGCAGTCCATCTCGTGAGCTGGCGCTAACTTCGCCCTATTACGAAGCGTTCAAAGCTCGTGATTTCGAGGTCCTGTTCCTATACCGGGAAGTCGACGATTTTGTCATGCAGAACCTACGCAAGCATGCCGATCGTCCTTTGGTGTCGATCGAGTCCGCCAAGAACGTTATCGATAGAAACGTCGATGAATCTGAGGCTAATGAGATCGTCGATTCGGAATCGAAATCAGTGCTCGAGACGTAATTTCATCTGGAAGGACATTCAACGAGTTCTGACAGTTCAGATAGGATGCCTTCGTATCTGGAGTCTGTCTTAGGCAGCAAGGTGTCAAGCGTCACAATCTCCAAACGTTTGGTGAGCTCGCCTGCGATCTTGATCGATCACGAGAATGCTGCTGTTCGTCGAATGATGAAGATGGTCGAGGTTCGTCCTGTTCGTTTCCGGTATTTCGTTTTGTTGACTTTCTTTATCAGGGCGGGAAGGCCATGGTCGATTCTCTGTCAAAACAAAAGATGGAGATCAATGCGTCGCATCCCATCATTCGGGGTATCTATGCCCTGCGAGAATCCAATCCAGATCTGGCGCGGACGCTATCTGAACAGGTGTTCGATAACGCCTTGGTCGCAGCCGGCTTGATGGACGACCCGCGCTCTATGCTGGGTCGCATCAATCAACTGATGGAACGCTGCTTACAATCCGACTCAAAGTCGGCGGCGATCCCGGTTGAAGAAGTTGAGACTGCCGCCCAGCAGCAATAAATTATTGTAGCAATAGCTGTTTATTATTTGCTGCTGTTGCGACCTCTATCAGCAACAATTTAGAGGTATTCGTTCGTCATCAGAGGATCCTAAACGACGATTGCTTGGAGATGGAACGAGCGAGTCTTATGGTTGCCCAGGCGGTTAATAGCTGCAACGCCACGATTATTGATTGCATGACGATGATGACAGTCAGATGGCGCTTCAATTGATTCAAGAGAATATTGACGCAAAGCTGCGGCTCGTTGTTGCATGAATACCTTCTCCCGACAGCGACGTGAACCTCTGGCGATGCGTCCTCCCAGGCTTTCCTGGTCAGATCGGGGAGGTTCGGGAACATCCCGATCGTCGTGCAGGTTAGGTACCCATGCAGTATGCAGATGCCAAGAATCAGCACCGATTCGAAATAGATAATGCAAAGCGGCGTTCGCAATGAGACCATTGTGGCGAACGCTACCAGAACCAGTCCGGTTCCGGCAACGACGGCGTTCTGTTTGGCGACATGCAACAGAATCAGCAGAAGCTCGCCGTCCGCCATCAGGTAGGTAAGATAGGCGAGCAAGGCGATTTCGCCCAGGGCGCTGACGATGCCTCCAGTCACGACCAGTCGTTTCTGCCAGAGCAGCGATAACGGTACCATACGTGGTACGTACCATCGATGGCTATTTTCTCGCAATCGTCGTTCGTAGTTTTCATGCCTTTCGAAATAAGTGGTCCCGGCGTCGCCGACTTCGTCCGGCAGGATGGTAGGCGCTGGCATCTGTGCCATTTGCATTGGCATATGATTTTTTGCTCGCCCAGGGTACACAGCGAGATATTCAAGCCATCAGATTCGGTTCGAGACAATATCTGGGCGACAATCGGGTTGGATTGGCCCTCTAGCATGACAGCAGCCAATGCACCATGTCTATTATGTATTGTATTTCCGGGATGGTAGCGAACATCCCGCTAGAATTATGTTGGGTTAGGGGTCAGACTCGACAATGTCACGATCGTCAGCTTCCGAGGTCGCCGTGTGGAATTCGGTGACAACATGGAAGCCATTCGGTCTATTATCGATCATCTGTGAAAGATTTGTGACAATGGCCAGTTCGTCGTCAGCATTCATCGAGTTGAGATCTGCCGTCTGGCAGATGCCCCGAACGGCAACCAGAACGAAGTGGCATTGTCGGCAGGCAAAACTTGTCCACTCTCTTCTCAGAGTCATGGCCTTCGACGTCCCATTCCTGGCAGAGAAAATGTTCAATCTATATTACTGTTCCAGCGGGAAAAACGAAAACGTACACGACAAGTTGGTTGGTACGAGATCGCGATAGAATCAGGTCACCAACTGTCGACCGACGCCAATGGATTCGCGAAAAATCACGTCCATACAAGTTCCGGTAGCGCTTCATGGCACCCCAGCATGACGACAGTGAGCAATCGATGTCATCGCTGACCTGGGATGAGCGCTTAAGATGTGACAAAAGAAAACGGGAAGGAAGAGAGCACCTCACAGGCACAAGGCCGAACTTGGTCAACGATTCCAGCCACAGCCAGCTTGATCACCGACTCGGCGCAGAAACAACCGTACTGATTCTGCGATGATTTTACAGGCGGCGGGAGCGACGGATCGCTTGAAACCCACAACTGGATGGCCGCCAAAATTCTCGGATCGATCACCGGGACAGTTTGGTTTTGGCGCAAGATCAAGAATGCCTCAAGCACAGAGACCCGATATGTTCGTATCAGGAACACGAGCACAACGACAAAAGGCGTCGTCGGGTCGCTGCCGCAGATCAACACGGCGTTTCCCTTGAGAATGCTGTCGATCATCTGGTTCGCACATGGATCTGCAAAATTTCGAATCCATTCCGCTGCAAACCCGTGAGTTAAGTTGAACTGAAGACAATGCTCGAAGCAGACCTAGACCGGCAACCAAGCGCTGTCTATCACGTTCGCGGATGTCCAGTGGTAGCGAATTGCAGCCCCCGGCGTACTTTCCGCCAAGAATCATGATGTTGCGATTTGACATGTTCCAAGGCGATGACTGGTCGCACCCTTGCACGCCGCAATGCACGATCTGGGCGAAGCCGGCGCGGTAAATCTGGGGCAGAACCTAAAATCTTCGATTACACCTGGTTCTATGGGGCGGTTACGATGAAAACCTTCGCTGGGAAGTCTGCGCAGGCGGCGACCCAGCACATTGTTGTCACGCGGCGAATCGATCGAATTATTCTGGATGGAATGCGGTTTGATTGCGGAAAACAATCCCTCTGCCAGGACGGGTTGTCAGCCCAGCCTTAGCCTTACTGATCCATATTCGCTTACCAGCGCTTCATATGTTATGATGCGTTCGGATTGGGCACTGATCGGGGACGACAAGGAAGGGGTCGACGACAATTTAACTGATGTGGGCTCAACAGCATTGATGTTGCGGACAACCACACTTTTCGAGAACGATCCTTCAACTTTGTACTTTCTCCCAATGCAGTTCAGCTTCAGCAAAGATCGTTTTATGCCTATTCGCGCCGATCGCATCCTTCGAAACATCGGTGACTGCTTCTGTGTTTTGTGACGGTCGATCTGACAACGGGTTAAAAATAAATTTAAACGACGTGAACTCCAGGTACCTGGATTTGATGGATAACGGAACGCAATTGATGAAACATGGTCAGCACATTTTGTATATCAGGACGTCGTTTAACATTCCGTATCAAGACAGCCGAAAGAAACCCGGTGATCGCGTCGCTGATCCCTTCCCCAAATAAACTCGCCAAAGTTGATTTTTGTTTATGAGCAACAACCGGCTGCGATTTTGAGATCACCTGCACCATCCTTAAGCCGCATATCAAAATTAAACGGAAATAAAACTGCAGAAACGGTGTATCATCAGTGAAAACTAAATTCACCAACCTGGAAGAAGATGGGCATTCCATGTTTCTCTTCGAACAAGAATTCCCCTGTTAAAAGCTCATAAAGCAAACAGCCAATGGCCCAGATATCTGCTCCTGACGAGACGAGCTGCTTCTCGCGGAGCTTACCCGAAGTCGAATTTGAACGCCTTTTCGATTCATTATCCGGAGCGGTCAGCGATAAAATTTCGGGGCTCTGAATGTTCTCGGTACCACGCCCAATCAACGAATTTCCTTCTTCTCCCAGCGATGGGTTCCACATGAGTGATTCTCCAAAATCCGTCAACGCCACCTGAATCGATTCTTTTGTCTCAGGCATCTTACTACGTGAAGGTTTCTGTGTCATTGGACGGATCAGGACGTTGTCGCATTTCAAATCGAAATGAACGCAATTGTTGGCATGTAGATCGCTAACAGCATAAAGAACATCGTTGTACATATTCAAACACGTTTCCAGCATTTCCTGGTTCGCTTCCTGTTGCTTTTCGGTCGACTTCACATCGGGCATCGTCCCCAGCGGATTCACAGCAAGCGAATTGGCATTAGATAGACGCCATTGCCTCAGCGACATTGGGTATAGCGACATAATTAACTGATATCCGTTCTCATTGACACCGTAATCGTATAGATGGCTGATATGAGCGCAATTGCGAAATCTGAATCGTGATTTAATTCAAATGAACATCGTGTTAACCGTTTGATAATTTACCTTTCCATGACAGCAATTTCAACGAATAGATCGTGAACAACGCAATAATCGTGGTATGCGAAAGGAACGTCAACTACCTTGACAGCAACTGGCTCATTATGATGGGGATAGCTGCTCTCAAATATCGCACCAAACCGCCCTTTCGCCTAGATAACCCATTGGTTCTAGCATTTCGAAAGTTCATTACTCATACCTTTCGGTGTTTGTGGATCACGCCCGACGAATGAAAAGTTTGAATCGAAAGCAGGCGGAGAAGTCTGTACGGGGCCTGACCAGCCCTGATCTCAAACGCCTCCAGCTTCTCAAACGCCCGAGCATTGGCCGGATAATTGAGATGCTGGTGCAAAATAAACGGGATGTTCAACTGATGCGGCAAATTCGTTAATGGCATTCGGTGACAGAGCTGTTCGTTCAGCGTCATCTGATTCCGCGCGATCATTAAACGAAGCAGCAAACGGATCATGGCAATATGCAAATCGGGATCGTGATACATTGGGCGTTGTTGGCGCTTCTCAAAATACCGATGCTGAATTTGAGTGGGCCCAACGCTGCTTGCTACCGACCCAACGCGAACTCGGGCTGAAGATGCCCGAGATTTCAGGGTGCCTGCTGAATTCCCACCCCCAGATTTCACGGATCCGCCAGATTTCACAGAATGCCCTGATTTTACCGAATTCATTGATTTGCCAGTCGAAATCGTTTTGGATTTCGGTCCCGAAAAGGCCAAAGACGAGCGCATCGCCGAATCCGTACTAAAATGCCGAGCTAACAGGTGAAATGCGCCTTGACCGGTCTCGATACTGGCCCGCCGTAAGCTGGCGATCGGACCCGAAATCTTTTTCATGGCTCTAACCAGAACAGTTTCTTCGGGTTCGTCGGAATCGTATGTTGAGGACGACTGCTCATCGAATTTGTCGTCTTGGGCGCTGTCAGATACCCCGTCATCGTACTCGGATTGCATCTGCGAGTCAAAAGACGACCGCTTCGAATTCTTGGTACTTTCCCGTAATTTCGAATCTTTAATACCACGAAAGGATGACCTGGAAGAGCGATGTCGCATCTTGCGATTTTCATCGGCTTCGCGAAGAATGCGCTGTTCGATGTATTCGGTGTTGGTCGATTTCGAGGTCTGAATCGAGTTCCGTTTCAGATGCAAACGAGGGACGATCGTTATCGGTCTCTGGGAGGTGACCGATTGCGACGATGGATCGATGACGCCGGGGATATCGACGACATCATTGAGCGATGAAGGCCCCGTGTTGTCTCGAGGTTCAGGCGAATTTGGATCGGCATCATTGGGGGATCCAGTCACGGTGATTTTGGATATCGAGGCGAGACGATTGTGCATTCCGTTTGGGAGGCCGACCGAGTCCGATGAGTCGTCTCTTATGAAGCCATCGGGATCGTTCACGTTTTGATATCTGGACAAGGCGATGTCGTTATCTGGTGCCATTGTTGACCGACGGCGGTGGATATGTCGTAAGACAACCTTGTGAGGTAGCCTGGATTCATATTCTAATGACATTTCATTCGCCAGGAATAGGGCGACCTGAGGTTTCTCAAATTGTGACATGGCCTGTTTCGTGCGTGTTTCAGCCAGCGATAAAAGCAGCTGCATATGTAGGCGGCAAAGGCGAAGGTCAACGGGAGATATTTCAGTCTTGCAGTATCGTGATACGAACATCTTATAATGCCATGAGACCCTGTCTTGATGTTGATCGGCGTATTGGGACGTTAACAGCTCCATACGCAAAGTCCCCCGAGAGAGAACGTCGAAAATTTTATCTAGAAAGGTGAAGCGGTTCGGCGCATTAGCAAAGGGACCTTCGTCATCAGACAGCAGATGCACCCATTTGTAAAGGACGCCGTCCGGGAAACCATAAATGACCCGCGAATTAGAATACAGTTTTTGAACTCGTTTCGGCATCGCCTTCAGCCGTTGGTTCAATTTAGGAACTTGACGGAACAAGTTCAGGCATGCATCGAGAAAACCGGAGACAGCCTCAGACATCTGCGGTTGTATGACACGATTCATGAGATTGCCGATGCGTTCGAAAACATTGATATCGCGAACCAGGTTGACGTAAATCATATTGCTGAGCGACGGCGAATCACTGAATTTACAGATGGCTGACCAGATCCGGATTAATGATGTCATCGTTGAAATTGTTTCCTCTGAAGGAAGAAGTTCGATCGATGCCAGTTGCGAAACGTGTCTGAAAAGTTCGGCGGCGGCCAGAAGCAGCAGTTCAGGTCGGGTACAGCGAGAAGAATCGGCTTCAAGAAATGCAGCCGTGATGCGTAGCATGGCGTCGGTTGCTCGCGATGTTTGTGCTGACAACGGGATAATCCGTCGAACAATAACATCAATAAACGAAACAGATTTAATCGAGCGCTGTTCACAAACAGATATTAACTTGACCAGCATGGCCTCTGCGGATGGTATCGTGGTCGGTAGAAGTAACTCGGTCACATTCAAAAGCGCACCGGGATTGATAGGAAGTGTATACGATTCGGGCAATCCGGATATTAGATGGATTAAAATTCGAATCGTAATCATCGGAGCGGTTTGAGGCAACACGCTATTCTTGATTGGCGGCGATGATTTTTCTGGCTGAATCGGAATCAAAGCTCGGGTGAAACCTCGCTGCGAGGTCATGCGCATGTCGCGAATATGATGGAGAAGCGGAGCCAGCTCGACCACGACTGCATCCTGTCCAGCTCGATATCCCACCGAATCAGCGGACAGATCGACGCTGGTAAGAATTGATTTCACTGGCGTGACCAGATTCAGACCGAGCGGCTCATCATCATGACTGGTAAAACGCATTAACGCTCGTGGCCGGTTTAAAGGCGTGCGGCGCTCTTTGTTTTCGTCGTTCTTATTGTCCTCATTACTGCCGACCTCCCAGTTCATGAATTTCAACAAATGGAATAGATGTTGAATGGCGTGCTGATCGACGGCCGCAATACAAGCCAATGCTGAACGTGAAACAAGCGCCAGAAACACGATCAAAAGCTGGACGGAATGAGATGAATTCCCAATTGCAGTCAACAACGAGTTGATAACTTCGTCGACAAAGTGTTGGCAATTGTTCGCCATCTGCACGACAATGCTCGATATATAATCGGTCAATAAGCTATTCTTAGGACGCTCGGTGAGGCATTTCAGCATGACCGAAATTAGACCACGCTGGTGCCAGACTGAGGCCGGAATCGCAGACCATAACGGATGGAACGATCGAAGTTGTTCCAAACGCTCCGATGGGGAAGACGCAGTCGCGATTTTGTCAATAGCGAAATCAGCAGTTATGACAGCTGGTGCCTGATCCGGATCGCGAAATGCCGACAAAATGGATTTGGAAATAGCGATTTGGTTGACAGATTTTCTTAAAATAATATCGATTGGCAATGCTTTTTGGAAAATCAGAGGCGGAGTGACGAACCGAGCCAACCCAATAGGCATTGCTGCCCAGATCGTGTGATTCTCCATGTCGACAGTTACGGAAAACGTATGGCATCCATTGCCGATTTGGAAATTCCCATCGTTAAACACACCGTTGAGGGAGAACACACGAAACAGACTAGGACGAGCCAGAGCGGGAAAAATGGCAATTGGTTGTGATAAAAGAGCACGACGTATAATGCGATCACTATTGGCATGAGCATCGATAAAAAACCGGCTATTAGTGACTCGTTTGATTAAAGTTTTGACTTTCGGAACGAACTTGAATATGGTTCGACGAAGAAACCGCCGCCGTTCTGCTGTTTCAATTAAACCTTTCATGGAAGTATCGTTCCCAAAAACTGAAATTCGAACTTGAATATTGACTGGGACATGGACGCAACTGGAGCCGATTTTTGCTGCTAATAATAAAGGCCTTGGCTGGTCCAATGCGCCGCGCTCTATCCACATCGTGCACGACCCAGAAGGAAAGCTTGCCATTGTCTGTTCCAACGAATCGATATCGCTGAATACGGAATCTAACTGCATCCCAGAACCCAGATCTACCAAGACCCGATTTGAACATTGTTCAGGCAAATTTAGCAACGACATGGAACAATAGCCATACTTGGCAATAAGATCATCGCTGGTCATTTTGAGTTTCGAAACATTCACCCAAGGCAGAGGTTGTTGAATTGCATTATCGCTATCCGTCGGTTCTCCTGGAGATCCAGACGACATCACCGGCGCCTGACCCGCTCGCTCTGCCCTTAGTCGCCCATGCACGACCTAAGAGTGGGCATGGGATGATCTGTCACTGCCTGCTTTCTGCACAGTGCCCATTGCGATCGCCATTCGCCTGCATTGAAGCTGTGGCGGGCATTGCCGGCCGCCCTCTGAACACCTGCCTGCAGAAGCCTAGCTGCAGCGACAACATCTTCATCATCGTTATGAAGACATCAAAGAGACCTGATCACGACTGGGTCGGGTTACGTAAACCCGTAATGACTGGTCACCTCGGATAGCAGATCTATCAATGCAGAAACCCTAATTCTATATGCTGCCATAGTCGCTAGTATTCTGTTGCAGGTTGATTCTGGGCGGGAACTGGAAGTGCAGACCAGACCTGGATTGGGTTTATCCAGCGATTGCCAACAGTGCACGGGCGGGTGCTTGCCGTGCCCAACGATCAAGTGCAGACTACAAAGGTCTATTTTAGTTGACAGGTTATCAATTCGAGAGATTGTCGGAAGATATTCTATGTAATAGGTCAATTAGAATGTTTATTACAAGGATTTCGCATTAGATAATCCAAACCCACAATGAACTCGACTACAAGCGCTCATGATGAGCGCTGTTCGGGGTTAGCAAATAAATATATATTCAGTGCTCACGCATCACCAGCAATCACAAGACTGTGTTGCGAGACTAACAACAAGAAAGAGCAGGATTGCAGAATAAACCCGAATGGCAGCGAGGATCGTCTAAGAGCCGAATATAGACGACAGAAATCCCATATCGGCTTGATCGTCGGTGTCGTTATCATCATGTTCCAACGCACGACGCGCTTTTTCGCGTTCTTCAGAAATTTGTCGATTTCTTTCTTCTTCGCGCAGAGCAAATTCAGCGGCACGTTTCTTTTCTTGTTCTTCGCGCTCCTTCCTAGCTTGCTCGTCCAGTCTAGCTCTCTCCTGAGCCTGTCGATCGAGTTCCAGCTGACGGGCTCTTTCTTTCTCCATCATCTCTTTCTTACGTTGCTGAGCTTCAGCACTCATGTTCTGATAGTCGCTCCACAGAGGATCTTTCTTCTCATCAGTCTTTTCTTCAACACGGGGTTCTTCCGCAGAAAGATTGCTCCAGGCATCTGTATTGACTACTTCTTCGGCTCTTGTATCGCTTTCCTGCAATGGTTGTTGACCGGAAATCGGTAAAGGTGGAGGCACCACATGGTCATCCTCGCTACTTTCCGATTCCAAACCACTTGACGACGAGGAATCAGAATCAGATTCACTGTTGATAATAGCAGTAGCGACAGAGGTCATCGAATTGGATAGCTTTCGCGACGGAGCAGGTGGAGGACGGGGCCGAGAAGTGCTTTTAGGTAAAACACTGGCAACAAACTGCTGCAGCTGTCGTTGAGTCTCAGCTGGAAGCTTATCGACATCGACGTGAAGCACGCCTCCTGCTTCAGAGTCCGGTTGGTTGACAACGGTCGATCCAGTGATTTCAGCAATTCTCGGGTACAGTTCCGAAGGAACTTTAACCAGATCAGCTCGTAGCTTGGACATTTCCAATAAAGAAAGCGGCCGCGTGATTGCCGGAGCTGCACTCAGGCCTGTCGCCGGAACCGGGGGAACAGGCGTCTCCATTGCAGCACTGCCTCGACATTCAAACAAAACTGAAGATCGAAAAAGCAATGACTTACGCATCACCCTTGCTAGCAGTCATTAACGTCTTCCTACGTTCACGCTTTAGGTAGTCCTTCTTCCGATTCCATATCCGTTCCATTTCGAGAGTAGCCTCATGGACGAACGATTTCGGCAGATTGAATTTCTTGGCGTTGTCCCAGACCAGCTGAACGTCGGCGATGAAAGCAGACAGCGTGGTATAATTCGCCGACAATAATCTCTGACGGATCGTCCCCAGGTCCATCGGATGCTTGATAATTTCAGGATATGATGGTAGTCCGAGTGCGACCCAGTCAACAGGGGTGGCGAATACATCCCCATATTGATTATGAATCAGATCGTCAATAATGCGAATGCAAGCCTTGAGCGATACCTCAACGCTATCATCATCAACAATTGGAGGTGGGATTGGGCGCGATTCCTTTTTTTTAACGGAAGGAATAGACTTCCGTCTGGCGGTTGCCGCGCGCGCAGGCGTTTGGATACCATTATCAACCGGACCTGCATTCGAATCGGCAGGCACCAATTGCGAAGGCGGTGGCCCGATGCCATTCGCGTGATTGCGCTCGACAGCGAGCGCAACTTGCAAGCGTTTCAAATAGCCTTCGAGCTCAAGCTTTCGTTGCTGCAGTCGGTTTCTTTTGATAATAAGGTCATCAGGGGATTTTGAACCCGCTACAGATGAACGGCGACGTTTCCGCTGAGATGGAGACGTGGCGTCACCGCCATGACTGATTTCGTCATCGTTCACTTTCAAACGCTGCGACCGAGCCGGATGATCATACAAGAATTCGGCGCTCAGATTGACCTTCCGGCGAGACCGTTTTCCGGTGACGATGAGCGACTGAGCCTCAGCCTGGTCTGTGGACGAAGCTGGCGGCGGAATCGGCTCAGTATCGCCCATGACCAGCATAGACCGGGCGAGCGCGATCGGCTGTGACGAGAAACGAGAGGCTCTGAAATGGACACCCCCTTCCTCGAATTAAAAGAGACGCAAAATGGAGATCTGCGCAATCCGTCGCGGAGTAGCCACAGCCACTGAACTGTTGATAGACCTGTTAACTGGTGCCCGCATCTCGTTCGATTATGTTGGCGCCATTTATCTCGCTCAACGCGCGTGTCGCTCTCACACCCTGTCGCAATTTTCGCGGCGCTGGAGAATGTCTGGAACTCGATGGATCCAGCCGACAATTCGATGTCCATGGATCAGTGGCTTTTTGAAGCATACGGTTGAAGCCTCCGATCTCCGACAGAGAGTCTAACATTATAGACATGCGTATCATAGTATTTGCAGAATATATACGACCTATGAATAAACACAATGGTAGCTTGGTGCCAATCGTGCGTTGGGATAGGAGAACTGACTGATGATGTAAAAGAGCGAACGCCTGATAGACTTGACAAGAAGCGATAAACAATATTTTCCTGTGACCAGAATCAGACAGGAATTGTTGGTTAGTAGGAGGGTGTACCGTTCATAATCCTTTAAATGCTCATAATTATAACAATGCCTGCCGCAGCCAGATTAATACTTGCTCTATTAATAAATGCCACTCTGAAGGCAATGGTAGATGCAGTAATTCGCATCAAAAGCGTAATAAATTGAACATAGGCAGAAGAATTTGTGCCAAAAGACCGACTAGGAGGGCTAAAGCCAGGCTTAGTCATATCTATCGCTCCTCATCTGCTGATGTTAATAGCGCTAGTCGCTTTCGCCACCGGTGCAGCATCGGCAGCGCTCTATATATGCCTCTGGGGAAGATACCACAACGTCAACGTGAACTACGTCTCTT
Source organism: Polymyxa betae (assembly GCA_003693705.1). Taxonomy (NCBI): domain Eukaryota; phylum Endomyxa; class Phytomyxea; order Plasmodiophorida; family Plasmodiophoridae; genus Polymyxa; species Polymyxa betae. The sequence goes on from RBZT01000215.1 coordinate 33,316, forward strand.
TTTTGCCCAAACAAAGTTGGCGCAAGCGGAACTCGGCAGATAGCAATAGCGGGACGCGACGGTGAAATTATTGCTTTCATTACAATATAACTCCCCGATCATCACCTGGTCGTATGACCTGGCGTGCTGGACAGTATCGAGAGGAAAGCTTCCTGAGGGACTTCGATTTTGCCGATAGCCTTCATGCGTTTTTTTCCTTTACTCTGCTTTTGAAGCAATTTCATTTTCCGAGTTCTAAACGAATCTTGTTACTGAGTATCGAAATATTTGAGAAATCAAACCTGTCACCGCCACCCACAGTTTTCCCTGATTTTGTCAGAACATCTTTTCGGTATGGTGGTATACGCTCGCGGGCTACGATTTTGCTGCCTATTGCAGCCTAATATGTTAAATTAGTTTTCTGAATCAGAGATTTGATGTCGAACTTTTACCTGGATAACGACTTCAAATGATTGTCGATCTATATTGGCTTTGAGACGTGATGCGATTCCTGACAGTCTTCACTTAAGTAACAGAAACCTTAAATGCACAACACTACCCTTGCCGATCGTATGACTGTTTTCACGAACACATATTGTGGACAGGGCATCAACAGGTTTTCCATTCAATAGAATATCAAGCAAAACGAGGTCGGCTTCTTCGAGACCAGCTTCTTCGTAGTCAAAGCTGGCATATCCAGCTGACAGCGACTTAACTTGAGAATAAAAGTCTTCGACGATTTCACTCATAGGAATGCGATACTTCATTATGACTGAAGAGTCATCAAGGAACTGGTGGGATTGGTGAACCCCGCGTCTGTTTTTGCAAAGCTCCTGGATTTTGCCTAAAACAGACTTGAGCCACAGGTAATAAGGTTTACGAAAGGGAATAAAAGGTAAAAATTAACATCAGATGCAAACGTACCCATATATGTTTCAGGGCATATGATGGTTGCAAGGATGAGCGGTTCCAAAAATCTTTCGACTTTGCTGGGATCCGGGAACGTTGTCGGTGAAGAGATAGTCAGTTGCTCGCCAGTGTATTTCATGATGGCTATGCAAGGCACAATCGGTGCAGTTACGATAGTAGTAAGATAAAATTCGGTTTCCAAGCGGTCCTTTACGACTTCCAGGTGCAAAACTCCCAGCAGACCGCAACGGAAACCGCTTCCAAGGGCTGCGGATGTTTCCTTCTGGACCTGGATGCTGATATCGCTCATTGTCAACTTGTTGAAAGCGTCTTGCAATCGCTCAAGGTCATCAGCATCAACAGGGAACACCGAAGCCCAGACCATGGCTTTTGGTGCTGAAAACCCTACAAAATTCTCATCATTGAACGAGTAAGTACTCATTCGAGATTGAAGAACAAGCAAAATTTTCAAATAACGTATGGTATGAAAATTACCTGGTAGCGGCTCCATCCCAGCAAACAAGCTATTTGGAGCATCTCCAACAGCAATCTTGGGCGGAGCATCCTTAATAGTGAAGACAGTGTCGCCCAGCTTCAAATGTTGTAGCGTTTTTACTCCAGCGATAACGTATCCTATTTGCCCAGCACGTAATTTCCCAGTCATTAAGGGTGTAGGTGTAACGATCCCGACTTCTTGGACGACGTAATTGGATTGAGAATGAAATACCCCGATTCTGTCACCAACAGCGATGCAGCCATTATCAACGCGAACCAGGGCAACCGCACCACGATAAGCGTCGAACCAAGCGTCCACGATCAAGGCTCGCGTATCTAGGTAATCTCCGGTTGGGATCGGCGGCCTAACACGTGATATAACAGCATCCAGAACATCTGAAATACCAGTCCGAGTCTTGGCTGATGATGCTATAACTGAAACATACAGTTGTTAGAGATATTTGATTTTAAAAACCATAGGAAGCAGATTGGAAGCAAGAAAACTATAACAAACAAAAAGAGAACGTCATAATCACGCTGAAAAACTTACCGGTATCTGGATCGATATCGAAAACAGTGAAAAGTTGTTCAATGACACGAGCAGGCTGTGCAGCAGGTAAGTCGCATTTAGTCAGAACCGGGACGATATTAAGCCCCGAATCGCGAGACAGTTTACAAACTGCAAGCGTTTGCGCTTGCAGGCCTTGCGAAGCATCGACCGCCAAAATAGCGCCCTCGCAAGCGCTCACCGATCGTAACACTTCGTGTGAGAAATCGACCTTTGACATACATTATAACCCTTATAAATGAGCAAAACCGGGAGCTCACATGACCAGGCTGCCAGCCAAGTCAATATGAGATACACCCAACATCAAGGCGGATAACCGTATCGATTAATTGCAATAAGTGATTAGAATACGCCATTGAAGCATGCTGAGCTTTAACTGTTATGCCTCGTTCCTTCTCGACCTGCAGTGTATCTAGCACCTGTAGAGCATCAATTGAATAGGGCATTAAAACCGGGCACAAGCGCACCTGGCAGTGTACTTCGCTCCCAGCAGCTATCTTTGGTATATTGCCCTAAAGGTGTTATGTCGATGGAGTATTCAAGTTTCGAAGTCGATGCTACCGTGGCTTCAAGCAGTCTGATGAATGAGTTCGCAATTGAAATGACACAGACGAGCAGATTCCGTTACCTATCAGCTAATGTCGACTTCCCATGATCAACGTGAGCAATGATGCAGAAATTTCTAATGATAGACCTATCCAAATTTTCCCCTGATGACAATTTTCGGTGTCCGAAACCAAACACCAAACAGCGGCAGCGTACGCGTAGCCATGGAAGTCACGAGGCTCAGATCTGCCCGGTCGGTAGCTGCAACAGAAATCTTGGCCCTGCTCCATCCCAACGGTTTTGGTATGACTAGCGTCAGCAACCTCATGACCATCTCATGCAGGTGACCTCGATCTTTCAAAGGGGCTACGCACTCGACTGTAACATTACCGAGCCGTCAATGATTTCAATGGATTCATATTGGCATTATTTGGCTCTCTAGTTTATTATGCAATCGAGTGTAAAATTACCGAGCCGTTAATGACTTGAATGGATTCATGTTGGCATTATTTTGGCTCTCTAGTCTATTATGCACTCGAGTGTAACATTACAGAACCGTCAATGACTTGTATGGACTCAAGTTGGCATTATTTGGCTCTCTAGTCTATTATAGAGTTTGGAGGGTGGGGTATGTATTGTTCTATATCAGACAGTGTTTGTTCATTCTGTAATGGTGGTCTTGGCAGAGTAGTGTTGTAAAGGGCGGAGAGCAGTTTAGCTGGGCTTCCTTGGCTCTACTTTCTGGCTCAGCTGCCATAGAGTTTCGTCATCAACAGTGACGAATTCGTGCTCGAGATACTCTCGAATTCCGACGGGGAGTTCGGTGTCCAGCGTGTAGGGAACACGTTGACATTCAATTACCCAATCAATCGTCTTGGTTATCATTAACATCTTGTTCACATTGATCATACCATAGATTACTCGATCTGGATTTCCATCGTCGATAAATGTCAAATCTTTCAATACCAGAGCTGCAGAGATCGTGTTATTAAACGGAAATGGCGCTTGGGGTCTTTTACTCACCCAGATGTGGAATGCAAGGCGGTTGTAGAGATTTCATCTCTGTACGAAGCTCTCGGGAATTGTTGTTGGTACTGACCAGCGCCTTGATCGTCTTGAAGGCACTTTTACTTTTTTTGGGAAGAGCCTAGAAAAGTTCACTCGATCAGCACTACTGTTGACCGTGTTCCTACATCCCATGTTTGCTTCAGTCGATGAATTGCATTACTGTTTAGCCCAGCAAAAATACCACACAGAGCACTTAAATTGCTCTTATTACGAAACGCCTATTATTCTGGTCTTAAAATACCACCTAAGTTCGCAACTCTTCTACCTCAGCCAGATGAATGAATCTCGCCATTACCGCAGCTCGTTTTGACAATAGCGATTCCCGTAAAATCTGGCTTTGAACGAATGATGTCATGCGATTGAATCGGGAAATTGCTTCGTGAATGTTTGGTGCATGCCCATGCGGTTTGGACCAGGCCTGATCGTTAAATTCCCGAGGTTGAATGCGTCGGAAAGCGGCGCCATCGTCATAGCAGACGCAACGGACGAAGCTGTCATCGTCAATTTGCGAGAGCGAACTGATTACAAAGAAGCCTGGATTAACGCTAAAGCATCAACGTTCACTTCTTCAATGATCATTGTTCAAATGGAGTTACACTATGTTTTCGATATGCACTTTCACAGGTATTCCATTGGCTTTTCGCAGCTTTCTGAAATGCTCTAACAAAAATTTAGCTTCGACTTGGCATGACCAGCGCTCTTCAGACTCGACAAGATCCGTCAGATGTTGTTCCAATAATCCTGACACTGTTTCCGCAATTAAAAAGGCTCGCATAGGCAAAACATAAAACCTGACAGGATGCATTTTGGGTTATATCCTCAGGGAACTGATCAAGCCATTTCCGAAGAAGCGCTAGGCACCTTTGTTGGATTGGTCCGGCCACTTTCGATTGGAACGTGCGCCGTTCTGATGGGGTCATGTTTGGGGCGGATGGTACAACAATTCGTTGGATGATGAGCTCCAATACGTCGATCGTCTCATTCAGGCTAGGTAACGTTACAAAGAAAGCTCGTTCGAGTTTCTCGTTAACAGGGCGGTGGGGGTTAAGGATAGTTTCCACAATCTTTGCCAAGGTGCCACTTCGAATTTGTGAAACATTCTCTGTTTCATCGGTCTGATAACTGATATTGGTCGGTAGATCCTGATACAGGTCGGTTCACTTGATGCAAATCATCCACAGATAGCTTACAGGTTCATCGAAGACGTAAATGAAGCCGGTATCGGTCACATGAGTGAACCCCAGGTTACGATCCAAATTGGGATCCACATCTATGGCCGCCGTCGGCGCACGTTCTGGTCGCTGCGCTTCGCACCATGCACTCAGCTCGAGGTATCGTGTGATGTTTGATATTGGAAGTGATGTTGCTGATGCTACCAGTTCTGCCACTTTCATGCGCTCGCTATCCCAAACTGACAGATACAAATGCTAAGTTGACTGGCGACATTGTCACTCATTTAGCGCAGAAGCAACCTGGAGATTCTGGAGAATTTGTGCCTGATGTTAACAACTCCTGGAAAGCCGTCTCTGGATTCGTGACGCTTCGCTTCATGCTTCTATGATGAGCAAACCGACGCATCTCAGACTCAATTTCGCTAAAATCCTGATCGCTTAGATGCTGTAAGCGATAGTCGACTGTCTGTTGAAATCAGTCAAACTTTGCCTACTGTTGGTCGCTGACAGATACCTGTTTTTCATCGACGATATTGGCAATCATGGAACGCATCTGCGCATTGGATTGGGCCAAGGCCAGGCAACCATTGATAACAGCATGCCAGTCAATCGTCGCTCCGTCACTGCTGCTTCGAGGTATTAAACGTTTCTGATCTTGTCCGGAAGGGGGTAATGACGATATCGCAGCCTTCAGTTCGGCGTTGTTTCGTTCGAGGACGTTCAGTCGCTGCAGCAACACCCAACGACGGTGGCTTTCTCGCGAAAGCTGTGTCCGCATCTGAACTTCATTGACACCGACGATATCTTGCCGAGCAGTACTTTGTCGGTGCAGCATCGTCATTTTTTTATCGCATTAACAGTGTAGAAACAAAGTCGTACAGGTGACGATCTTGGATAATCCATTGTGCTGACTGGTCGGACTCATCAAAAAGCGGTTGTTCGAGATTGTTCTCCCCAGTCGTTTTGTGCCAGCACCGATCCCTAGCGAACAATCGGCATAACATATTACGTGTGAACCACCCGATAATTGCCGATGCATCAGAAGTCGGACGAGTCGGAAAGGGATATGAAAATTACAATTTTCCGTCATAAATATCTCAAGCAAGTCGCGTGTCGCCAATTTGGAACAGAGAGGCGAAGTGTGTACACTATCGTGAAAATTTCGCTATTATCCGGCGATCATGCTGGCGGCATCGGCACGATGGCGCGGCTGTCTCGACCCGAACACAAATCAGATATATTATGTCGATATGGAAACAAATCAGAGCAGTTGGGAGCGGCCAGCGGACTTCCATGATGAAATTACATCGGGTGGCTGGCAAAGGCTCTGGGATCTGGAACAGAACCAGCCCTATTGGTATAATTGGCAAACCGAAGAATCGACCTGGAACGAACCGTCACCGGAGCATTCGTCCTGGGAGAAATCCACAGATCATGGTCATGATTCGGATATGGCAAAGAAGACGCATTTCCTGCCAAAATTGAGCGCTGCTATGATACCTATTCGTCCTATAGGAAATGATCATACGGTATGGGGTTTTCTGTATGTGCAGATAATTCGAATGATAACTCTGGGCTGCTAGAATGGATCGCCAGTTCCAGAATCTAAACGCGACTCGTTGCCGATATTAGCTCAAGCGCAACCCAATGACAGCGGCAACAACGTCGCTGAAGTGTCAGCGCCGAATCATTCTGAACAGCCAGCGCCAAGCCAATTCTTGCAACAGCAGCTAAAGCGGCGAAGTCGAGCGCTATCGAACGTCGCTGTGCAGCAGGCATCGTCTGCGACCCCAACCGCAACCGAAGGTGCACATCCCGATGAACCGCTGAAACCTGCACGAGTCGTCCGCCCTGCGCGGAAATCGGTCGAGATTGTTGCCGATACCAACAAGACGTCGTCGACGTTGGACTCTTCGAGTAAATTAACCGGGCCGGAACCGACCGTGGTTCGTCTATCCAAACCTGGCGCCGCTCGTAAGTCCACAGAGATCAAAATTTCACAGGTTTTCGCCGGAAATCCCGCTTCGAGCGATTCGGTCGACATGACAAGCATGGAAGCTGAAGTACAGCCGGCTCCGGTCGGCTTCGTTCGACCGCATCCAGTCCGAAAACCGGCGACAAACGACCCGGTCCAAACCCTCGATCCGCACGATCGGCGAGGAATATCGCGCCGCTCGTCGTCGTCTCGCGAGGCGGAACCGCCTCCGAGCAAAGTTCCAATCAACGCTCCGGTGGTCAAACGACGCCCGCTACCCGTTCCGTCGACGCTAGCGGACGACAACGGAATCGCCCCCGATCAAGAGAGTTTCGAGTCCAAACAGAATAAGGACCAACGACTTCTAGAGCACGCCGTGACCGAGATCGTCTCGTCTGAGAAGTCCTACGCGCAAAGCCTGCAGATCTTGGTCGATGTGTTCATCGAGCGGATTGTTCGCGAATCAACGTTATCGTCGTTGATGGGTGACGCCCGCGTCGCCATGTTCTTCAGCAATGCCGAGCAGGTTGCATCGTTGAATCACACGCTGCTCTCGGATCTTCAAAACCTGGTCTCCACCGATGTGACATCGTCAACACCGGCCGCGATCGGGACCTTGTTCATCCGCTATGTGAACCTATTCTCGGTCTATACGCAGTACGCCCGGCATTATGGCCAAGCCTGCGAAGTGCTGCAGACGAAGAACGACGCTTTAGAGGTCGTATTTCGTGAACTGCAGAGCGATCCGCGCTCGCAAGGCCAGAGCTTGTTCTCGCTGGGTATCATGCCGATTCAACGCATTCCACGATATTGCCTGTTGCTTCGTGAAATTCAGCGAAAGCTGCCGGAACCGGTGCCGCAAATTGACGACGCCCTCGTACAAGTCGAGGTTGGGGCGAGTAGTATCTTGCGGCAATTGATTCTAAGCATTATACAGGCTGCAGCCAGTGCAATCAACGAGGCGATTCGGGAACGAGAGAACCGGGAAGACATGTTGAAAGCAGCGGCGGCCAGCAAGCGCGGCGCGGAACTTATCAAGACCGGTCATCACCTGTTGAAAACCGGGCCATTATCAAAAATCGACAGAAACGGTAACCTGAAGAAATACACGTTCATGTTGTTCGCCGACCAGCTGCGCTACGGCAATCGTTCGTTCAGTCTTGACGGATGCACGATCGAACGCGAACCGTTTCAATTGACGAAGAAGGGCTTGCACGGATGGGTCGTGAAAACAACGGTTCGTCAGGCATCAAACAACACATCTCATGAACTGAACTTTGTACATCAGGAGAAATCGTTTATGGTCTGCGCCGAGACCGAAGCTGTGGCGAATGAGTGGATTCAGGCCATCGAAGCCGAATGCGACAAGTTCCGATCGGCTGGTGGCGCCGAGGTCTTGGCTCCGGTCAAGACCAACAGCGACTTCTGCTCGGTCTGCGCAACACGGTTCTCGATGCTGCATCGGGCACGGCACTGTGACCTCTGTGGTAAATCTGTACGAGGATGGGCTTTGGTAACGTCGCATCTCGACTGATCGCTCGGCGACAGGTCTGTCAGAATTGCTACGTCAAGGTCCGGCGCACAGGTCCGAAACTGATCCGCGCCTGTCATTTCTGCCGCAACGACGATGACGATGATGTCATCGAAGGCGGCGCGTCGAAATCCGCCACGATGACGGATATGGGCAGCACATTCAACGATGAGGAATCGACAATTCAGCTGGACAATCATCCGGCCCAGAAGCCGAATGCGCCCCCGGACCAGATCCGGAACCATTTAGCTGCCGCCTTGGAAGAACTGAAATTGAAGGTCGCCGTTGTTGAAACTACGGATCCGGCTGAGTCGGAGCCTGCTCCCCTTGCTGTCGCCGCCGAGCCGATACCCCCAAGGCGCGGATCCACTCGTAAAGCGTTGGACCATTTAGCCGCCAAAATCAGCGAGGTTCGATCACGAACGGGCTCGCGATCCGATCTCAGCGACGTCGCCACCGATACACAAGCTCGCCAGGACCTGATGGCCGACGTTCGAAGTTGGATGAAGCACCACCGGAAGCGTTCGAGTAATAACAGCAACGGCGCCGGTGGCGGCCCCAAGCCCGACGACAAACCGGCTGGCGCCGTCCTGATTCAGTCGGCGTCGGCGTTGCCGATTCAGGGCCCGATCACGTCTTTGGACCAGGCCAGGTCGCGACTGATTGACCTCGAGAGCGCCTTCTTACAGCAGCTGGGTGAAGTCGATAAGGTGTTTGCAAGACCCCTGCTCGAGGATGTCGGTTTCGGAATCCGTCTCAGGATCGCTTCTCTGATCATGAATTGCAGATGACTTGTGCAGCGCTCCCGTCTAGTCTCGCAATCGTGTTTGACACAATCCAGAACTTGCAAACCATCCATATCAAACTGTCCTCGACGTTGAACGAAGGCGGCGATTTACTGCAGGCTCTGTTGATGTTTTCGGAGCTTGCTCGTCGTCCTTATCTCGTCTATGCCAAACATTACGGCGTATTGATTTGGGTTGTAGTTGGTCTGCACCGATTTGATATTTCTGTTAGGAAGCGGTGAGTGAGCTAGATGATGCCGATCTCCATGGGCGAATTGGTCTCTGCGCGAAAGTTGTTGGCATTACCACGGGGGCCGTCCTGGTCTTGCTTAAACACATGGCGCGGCCAATGCAGCGCCTGCCGCTGTACATCTCGCACACGGAACGCGTCAAGGAGCTGCTGCAGCAGGCCGGGACGGAGTCCGGTCCTGACTACGATATCATCTGCAAAGCGCACGCCAACTTCCATGATGCCTGGAAGCGCATGAGCGAGATCGTCGAGTTGCGGGTTCGTTTCAATATTTTTGCAGTTGCTTCTCGATGAGCTTCGATTGCAGGCGAGCTTCGAAACATTGAAGAGTATAGAGGCGCAGTTCGACGCCGGCGGCAGCAGCGGCGTTCATCTGGCGATTCCGTCGAGGGTCTTTATCCGCTGGAGCATGATGAACAAATATGATAGGCGCGGGCGCGCTGAACATCTCGCCTTCCATTTGTTTTCCGATGTGCTGCTCTACTCGGAGAAGGTGTCTGCCGGGTTTAAGCTGCGCCGCCAGATCCCGTTGCAGCAATGCGCCCTGATCCGCGAGGACGAGCGGACCAAGTATGAGAACGCGTTCCAGTTGCGTCTGGTGGGTAGCTCGAAATCACTGATCATTGCGGCGGTCTCGGAGAAGGAGCGACACGAATGGGTGACGGCGATCAACAATAACATCGCCCGGGTCTTGGTGCGAAAGAGTTTCCGCAATACTGACTCAGAGAGCGATCGCAGCCGATCTGGAGGAGCGGAATCAGCTCGCACCGATGCCGATCGGACTTTCGATGAATCCCAGGAGGCGCCGACGCAGGGATCCTTGAATAATCCAGAGACGTGGAACGAGGCCGAGACCTGGAATGACACCCAGTACGGCAGCGTTTCGGGCCCCGAGCGGTACGCGATGTTTTATGAGGACGGCGCCGAGCCGGATCGAACATCACCAGCGACCCTGGACCCAAACGCCATCGAAAAGCATCCCCGAGAGATCGACAGTCTCTGGACGTTGTATCTGACCGAACAGGTTCGTGACAGCTGTTTGTTTTGGTGCTAGATTCTGAATCAAGTGATTTGTAGGGCGAAGAATATTTCCACGATTCCGTCACTGGCAGGTCGGGAAAAGCCTTTTATTGAAAGCTATGTTTACAGTTGTTGCCTAAGTTTTCTCTTACGGTTTCTTGTCATCTATCGATTTCTGTCTGATGTGTTCTTCACAGGACGACATGGACAAAACCGTCGAAGTTCTCGGTCTTGCCGCAATCCTAATATACCATAGTCCGATATCTGGAATAAATGTCTCGATCATTGTTTGTGTGACGAACTCGGAAGATATAGTTGCAAGCGGCCACCAGAATTACGTTCTCTGAATCGCATGGGGACCTGCCCGTAGCGCTGCCTGACACGTTCCCCAAAGCGTCATGCAAATCTTCATACCGGTTGAGGTCCTGGACCAGCTCGGACTGGTTCCTTTGGCGACGCTGATCACGTTCTATGGTTGCATCCGACTCATCGATCAAGAGCAGATTGCTGATAGCCTCCATTCTAGGATATATTCTGTACATGGCGTCGAAGTTGTTATCGAAAGGCAGCTCGATGCTATTGGCGATATACGGCCCAGGTCGAATCACGAAATTTTCTCTCTCAACAATTTAATACCTATCACAGGCATTATTGGAGGCTTTCTGATCCCCATTCTTGGTATAAATTTCATTGTTGGCGAGACACAAATCTGAATGGTTCGGCGCAGGCGCCGTTCCCGATAGCATCATGATCTTGATTTCTGGGATGGGAACAGGCTCGGCTGACGATATTCAGCGGCAGCTCGCGATTGGTGTTGGGACGCTGGCCGGTTCCACAATCATGCTGATTACCATGTGAGCAGCTGTCAATCGCCGCTTCGTGAACTTGATCGGTTTTCACAGACCTTGGGCGGTCGGGGTCTATCTGGGCCGTCGCGATATAGATGGATCCGGCCGGGCGTTAACCGAGACCGTTGACGGCAACGTTGTCGCGAGATACTCGCGGTTCACCTGGACCAAGACGGGTGTTGTCGTCTTTCCAGAGATCAACTTCCTGGCTAGATCGATGATGATCACCTCGCTTCTCTATCTGATCATACAGATTCCGGTTAAACCAATGCGATCACCTGACTTTAAAGGCGCTGAAAACCTTGCAGGCTTTGTATTACCATAGTGATCCAAACGCAGCAGCGAAAGAAAGGATCTTCGCTGCGACCGGATTCTTTGCGTCGGTCATTGCCTTCGTCTTCTACAGGTCAGCGTTTGCAAGGCGACCGTTCAGCGCGGTCATTGATGCTGTTCAGTTGGGTTCAGCTTCGCAGTGATGAAGGCCAGGAGATCGTGAAGCAGATGCAAAAGACACGGCAGCAGCAGCATTGGAGAGATCTGCTGATTGAGAAGGTTTGCGGAGGCTCTGCGAATCGGAAAGTTGTTCTCATTGGCACGATGCCAGTTTCCACCAGGAAAAAGCATCAAACTCATATTTCGGAGTTTGGATCTGAATGGCGATAATAACCTAGATAAGGCGGAACTTAAAAAATGTCTGGAGAACCTGGGATTGAATGCTGACGACCATGAGGTTCAGTCTTTAATCATAGCACGTTGTGATTGCTGTCTTAAATAGCTCGATTTCAGGTCATTGCGGTCCTCAAAGAGATGGACATTGGAGACGATGACGATGGCTGTGGAGGTAAGCCGGAGGACACACATTCCTCGTGGCGATTCATTCGAGCATAGCTGGCGATGAGCGAATAAGTTTCCAGGAGTTCGAGCGATTCTTCTCTCGGGCCATCGGACTGCCGTTCTCGCATCTGCATCGATCGAATAGCGTCGTCGATGTACTAGCGGCTCATCAATCCATGCCGATGGCGGCCGGGCTGGATATTCGGCTGATGATGAACGATAACCCGAACAATGGCGAATGGGATAAGGAATGCGACGAACTGGACGACAATGGCAGCGATGAGATTACCGACGACAATATCCAAAAAGAGGTGAGGCGATCGAGTTTTCAACGAGCTATCCAACCTGATTTACTGGAAGGCGTTCCGGGTTCTGGCTTTAGGCGCAATCGTGGTGACATTGTTCTCGTTCCCAATGGTAGATACCATTGAGGTGTTTGCGAGCAAGATCGGGGTCGATGCTTTTTACATCAGCTTCGTAGTGACCCCGTTGGCCAGCAACGCCAGCGAGGTCATCGCCGCGCTTCAGTTCGCATCGAAGCGCAACACGAAGGGCGTGTCGCTGATGTTCGGCACGCTTTATGGGGCGGCCAATATGAATAACACGTTCACGTTGTCGATCTTCTTGGGGATCGTTGCCGTTCGTGGATTGACATGGAATTTCACAGCCGAGTGTCTGGCGATTCTGTTGGTCACGCTGATTGTAGGACTACAAGGGATCAAGAGAACAGTGCATATGTGGCAAGCAGCGCTGGTTCTGGCTCTTTATCCAGCAAGTATTGCGCTGCTATGGATCTTGAATTCCATAAGCCTCTGAGAATAGCTTTGATACAGAATATTCGAATTTATGCACAACGCTAGACATTTAGGAGGAAAACTTGGCGACAGCCTCGATATATTTTTTCTCGGCGTCCTCCTTTGACGTGCCTTTCGCAGACTCCCAGGCATCTAAGCATCGTGCATTTTAGAAACTTCCAACTGAGAACGACCAGAGCTATGATGTACCCCATTTAGCGCGTCCTTTAGGATCGAACATGCCTGGACGAGCTGCGTTGCAATCTCCGCTCGTCGCCTGCTTATAGTACTTGTACAGTTCCAGCAACTGTAATCAAGAATCAGCATTGATTGACAGCATCGCTGTGGAAGCCGACCTGGTCGTTGCTGAGATTCGACAGAGTCTTGGCCTTAGCGGCGGCGGCTTCAAAGTCACTCTAACAGCACGATCAGATACCAGCCAGATGTCAAGCATAGCGATGCATACCATGATGAGAGTCTTGACAACGAGAACGGCACAGTATCACCGACAGCGGAATGCGCACGCACCAAGCTGCCCGACGTCCGACGCCACCTCCGCTTCATTGCCTATAGCGCCGCCTTCGTATCTGAGGCTAATCGAATAATCGTCTCACAAGCGAATAGAAAACCCTACAAGCTTGATGCGCTGTCAGATGATCGAGTTGTTGTGGCTACCTCCACGTTAATGTTACACCTTTAGTTGTTACCACTAGGTTAATGTTACACTTTTTTATAGATTGGCCACGACTTAATGGACAACTCATTTACGTAACGATGCCATAGTGCTTTCTTCTCTTTCCAGCCGTCTCTCTAGTTTTAAGTATTGACAGCATCATGGTTGGCGTGACGCCCGAGGCAATGCTTCGACAGAAGCGGGTCACGTCTGTAGCAGCGTCCGGAGACGGCCATGCCCTAGCGTTTGCTGTCAAGCAGTATGATTGGGACGCTTCCAGATGGACGTCACAGATCTGGGTCCATGATTGCAAGAATGGCTCGAATCGTGTCTTGGGAGCATCGTCGGAGGGGAAATTCAGCGATTCCTCGCCATCCTGGATGGACAACGACAAAACGATTGTCTTTCTTAGTGATCGTGGTGGTAAAAATACACAGCTGTGGCAAATTCAGATTGAAGAAGACCAACCCAGTCAGCTGACACATCTTCCTCTACCGATTGAGTCGTTTCGTATCAACCAGGCAATTGGTGCTATTATATTTTCAACTAAAGTGGTCCCTGGCGATAAAGATCATTTTCGAGCTACGCTTGATTTCGACAAGAAACAGGAAAAGCAAAAGGGTCGATTCCTGAAATATGATCGTTTATTCGTTAGACGATGGGACGACTGGATCGATGGCAAAATTTCGAAACTGTTTCTGCTATTCTTCACTCGATTCGGGACGAAATATGCTGTAGTCGGCTCCGAGCAATATCTGATGAGCAAGAGCCATCCTGACGAGGAATGTCCTGTGCCTCCTTTTGGAGATAATAGTCACTATGATATTTGCCCAGATGGCAAAGAAATTGTGTACTGCTCTCATGAATCTCCAAATAACAGTAAACAGGTACATAAACGGCTGATTTATGTGATAATGTGCTGAATTTTATACAGGCTTGGTCAACGTTCGTCTCTCTTAAAACCATCTCTATCGAAGTCCAAAAGAACTTCGTTGTGGCGGTGACGCAATCTGCAAAGGTTCCGAGTGATTCAGAAGGGTATACCTCCAATCCGGTATATTCAAGCGATGGTAAATATATCGCCTTCTTCTCTATGAAACGAGCTGGATACGAATGTATGCTCAAAGCGGAGAACATTCTCGCTGAATCTAAATATTGCTTTAGCGGATCGGAACCGGATTGGCATATTCGACCGGGCTGGAAATCATGTGACTTTCCTTGAGAACGTGCCGGTATCACCCTCAGAACTCGTTTGGTCGCCCAACTGCGATTCCGTATTTATCACAGGAGTTTTTGAAGCGAAAAAGAATGTCTATAGGGTTCCTTTATTAGCTGGATTTCAAGGTGATCTGATCCATTCTGGAGGAGAGGTTCGTTGCCCGTCAACCGCGAACTTGCTCACGATTCGTTTTCTAAAACTGAAGTAGATTCATGGCATCACCGTTCTTCATACTGATGAGAAAACTGTCATTGCGTTCCTAAAGGACTCTGCTGTGTATCCAGATCGTGTATTCATCGGAGATGATTGCATCGCTGATCCGAATGAGTCACAGATGGATGGAGTCGATCTTTTTCCGCTTGAAAATATGTGGTTCGAAGGGGCCAACAAGGACAACGTGCATTCCTGGCTGATGAAGCCTTGTGGGTTCGATGCTAACCGGAAATGGCCTTTGGCAATGATTATCCATGGAGGGCCACAAGGATGCATAACGGATAGCTGGCATTATCGGTATCAGCTTTGGCGCTATCAACAGTAGGCGGGTTTCTAAATGGTGTTGCGTCAGGTGGAATCTGGGCATATTTGCTAGTGCAGGATATGGGGTATTAGCTGTGAATTTTCATGGGTCAACTGGATTTGGACAAGCATTCTGTGATTCCATACAAGGCGATTGGGGTGGCAAACCATACGAAGATTTGATATTAGGACTTGATCACGCGCTGAAACAAAATGACTGGATTGATTCACAGCGTATCGGTGCTTTAGGGGCAAGGTAAGCAAACGCACCCATCCCTTGTTAGGCTCTTAGAGAGTGCAAGCTATGGCGGTTTTATGATCAACTGGATCAACGGCCATACAACCCGGTTCAAGTGTTTGGTGAACCACGATGGCCTTTTTAACAGCGAGGCTATGTATTATACGACTGAGGAACTGTATTTCATGGAACATGATTTTCAAGGTATTCCCGTCAGAATTTGGTTTGGTTGGGCGTTGGCTGAATGAAACCAGGGACGCCATGGAGTAGCTCAAAATATCGCGAGTTTTCACCCCATCTATTCGTTGATCAATGGGTGACGCCGACCCTCGTGATACACGGCGGTAAAGACTATCGGGTCGTTGATTGTGAAGGATTGGCTACGTTCACCGCTCTTCAAAGAAGGGGAATTCCTTCCGAATTTCTTTACTTTCCAAATGAAGGCCATTGGGTTCTTAATCCCAATAACAGGTACCTTTTATCGTCCCAAATAATTGGTCTGTGACCTGATTGCGCATCAGTTTGGTCTGGCTCGACAACGTTCTGCAATGGCTGGAACGATGGCTGAAATAAAACAGAACGTCAATGTTATAAGACTAGAAGAGCCAGTGTCAGGCCCAGGACTACGTTGTTGTAGTATCAAACTCTTCTTTTGATTCTTCATTTGACCGCTGTTCCGATCCAGCTATAGAGCCGACCAAACCGTATTGCAACGTAACAACTATTCAACGATACAAAATGTAGTTTTAGACGTAAATGAAACAATCAGCAGCCGACAACATGGTATAAAGGGGTATCGTGGCATCATTCGTCCAAGATAATGGCGCGATCTCACGATCAAACTCAACATATTTCACAGAGTAACCTGTTTTCTTGCGCCGGTTTCCATAACCTGGAGCACCTGATGATTAGGAGCCATTGGGCTGGCCTCTATCAGATCCGGTCAATTACGTTCAGAACAGAGGTGAGCTCGCGCAGTCAAACACTGAAACAGCACCTCGAGATGCGCTTCATCGAATCTGACAAATTCAAAGCCAACAACGACGCAGTCCATCGATGTTACGAAAGCGGCGGCGCTGCGATGTCAGATGGGATACCATTCCGACCCATATCGCGAACTCTGTTGAGCTCGAACGATAGGGCGGCGAAACTCGTTCGCCGATTCAACAATTGCCCAACAATACTGGTCGACGATGGTCATTGTGAGCAGATCTCATATCCAGCTGATCACGTACAAGCACGGCGACAAACCTTCCAGCTCATCCGTTCTGGATTCGTCATTTTCCACAATCTGTCGCGATCTCGATCTTTCTGGTCGCCGAACCGATACCGCGCACGTCTTGTCTCTCGACGCTCATTCTTTAATGGCGAATTTGGCGTTGGTAGCATTGTCTGTTTTAGCTTTGACGGTTCAGGCGCAGACCGCTCCGAATGGCTACACGTTGGTCGCCGACAACGACTACATTGATGCCGGCCCTCTGACCAACATCAATCAGACGATTGTGTCTCTGCAGGCCTGCGCCAATGCTTGCGATCAAGACCCCCTCTGCCAATCGATCAAGTTCTCGACGTACTGCACCATGTATCGGTTACGACGATGCATGACGCCTCCGGTTCATAACAATGCGGCTCCCATCTCCGATAAAGGGCAGATTTACGAGAAGAACATCGCGATCCCGATTCCAGATGGATCACAGATCGTGACGATTTGCGGGAACTACAGCGGTCCTGTATTGGGCTCATACACAACATTAGTACCAGCACAGTTCGGACCAACGCTCGACGGCAACGTGGCCGCCTTCACCACCAACTGCTCACAGACCTGCGGCTCGTACGTGTGGAAACCCTAAACCCTAGGCCTTGCATCAATTAACCCTTGGATTGGGCAGGAATCCGAACTGTCGGTCGTGGCGCGTCTTGGAGGTGTATGAGAACAACCCGAATGTGCCCGTAATCCTTGAATGTACTTGGTATGGTGACTCGATCTACGACGTCCCCAAACAGGGCTTCTACTCGACCCTGGCCGGAGTCTGCAAGCGGGCCAGCTCGATCTATGCCATCAAAGGACCGGCTCTATCACGATTCAATTGTACGGGACCGGGAACCGGGACGATTGCAGATCCGGTGACGTCGTCGCCGTCGGTCGCTACGCAGAACGCAACGACGACGACGGACGCTCCCGCCATCATAACGGCGCCCTCTGGGGATGCCACGACGGCGCCTTCTGGGAATGTCACGACGCCGCCGACGTCATCGTGGGCGATGACGTCGAGTTCGCCTTCGGGAACGGCAGCGATTGCCGTTTCCAGCGTTAACAGTTCGTCGACGACGGTTGCGTCGATTTGCCCAATGCTGCTGGCCTTCGTTGCCTTTCTTGCTCATCTCGTTTAAAAGCGCCATGAATTCGCTCGGCATCAATAAACGTGTGAACCTTTCTCACGCAAGTCATATCGCATCGAGCGAGCGCTACAATGGAACCGATCTTTCCATGCCCGGATTGCCAATATGATCGGTGCCGAACGTCATATCGAATCAGCGTCCTCGATCGATACCTACAGCAGAGTTGTTTTGTATCCCGGGATACAAAAGATGTGATGGATCGGAGATCCTGATGAGTTCGACGTGAAAATCGGATTCCGAAAAGACGACGTTCAAAAAGGTTGGTGATGTCTGCGACCACAAACCCTAACCCATCGGGAGGCGGAAAACTCAGTGATAGGACCAATACACGACCTGATACAAATACAATACCACACCCCAGTTAACTGGAGATAATAAATAGCCGGGACGAGACTTTGGAAATATAGGCGACTATTGGACTAGCGACCCTAGTAGCATACATCCTAAATAGGACCACTTTGCATCATAATATTCTCGAATCGAGGTACGTTCTAATACATGATGAAGGTTTTACAGAGTTTATGTCCACAAATGATGGTCACATTGATGGGAAGGAACTTACAGAGTGATAGGAGCAGGAGATACTCGTAATAACGTTACCATATAGGAAGCTGGGACTGGCTTGGTTCAACGTGACAAGACTTTAAACGTCCGCTAAACCGGAGCCAATGGTTGCATTCGATTCAGGGGAAAAGAGCACAGAGGGGACGTAAGTTTGAGGACGTTTAAAATAAAGGCGACTCTTGGACGATCGACCCTATTGGAATCTAGAATCGATATATGACAAGATCACGTTAGATCGTCAAACTATCGAAGCCAACCGCATGCAAATACATGATACATCGCACGAGATGACTCTCAAACAATCTGTATAAATTCGCAATTTACTTTTTTTAACTGTCATAACGGCAACGATATTTGTTGGTTCCAATAAGGCTTTCGCTTAAAGGATGACAATGGTGATGAAGAGTCGAAAGAGACGTTGAATTATCCTTGGTATCGCTCCATGATAACCGAACCTATTACATCGAATTTAACAAATTTTGATATGAAGGCCGCCTTGTCGCCTTCGACTGCTCCAGCTTCAGAAACTGTCAAAGGTGAAGAGATTCTGTAGACCGTTCTCAGTTGGCCTGCCCAGGAGCTGGAATCGAACTTCGCAACGGCCTCCTCTCGATTTTTGGAAATCTGCGATAAAGAAGGCGAAATGAACGTTCTGGATCGGTCATTGACCAGATCTGCCGCGCTCTCGATCGTTCTGGAGAGCGGATAAAGAACTCTCGGCACAGAATAAATGGGCTCAACCAGACTCGCAACACTCATTCTTCCAATGTCGATCTCAGCACTCACAGCATTGGTCATCTTTACTGCTGTCGTTCAGGCGCAGACCGCTCCGAACGGCTACACGTTGGTCGCCGACAACGACTACATCGATGCCGGCCCGCTGACCAACGTCAATCAGACGATTGCGTCTCTGCAGGCCTGCGCCGATGCATGCGATCAGGACGCCCTCTGCCAATCTATCCAGTTCACGACCGTCTGCTTCATGTATCGGCTACGACGATGCATGACGCCCCCGGTTCATGATAATTCGGCGCCTCTCAGCAATCTTGGCCCGATCTACGAGAAGAACAGCCCGGTCCCGATCCCTGCTGGATCGCAGATCGACACGATCTGCGGCAACTACAGCGGTCCCGTACTGGACTCGTACACGACAACGGTACCGGCAGAATTCGGCCCGAAGCTCGACGCGAATGTGGCCGCGTTCAAGGGGAACTGTTCCCAACAGTGCGGCGAGTAAGTGCGCGGAAACCCTAAACCCTAGCCATTCACCGTCGTACGTGCGCAGTGATCCGAGCTGTCGTTCGTGGCGTGTACTCCAGATATACGAGAACAATCCCAGAATCCCGGTCGTCCTACGATGCACTTCGTATGCGGACTCGATCTACGATGTTCCCAATCACGGCTTTTTCTCGAACCTGGCCGGGTGTAAGCGAGCCCGTTCGACAATTGCCATCAAAGGTCCTGCAGTATCGCTGTTCAACTGTACGGCTCCAGGAACGGGCGCCTCCGTTTAGGATAAGATGACGGGCGCGCCTGCATCATTATCATGATCTGCATTTCACATTTCTAGCTCCAAGATTCAGTCATATAATAAAGCACATAATAATAGGATAGATACCCAACCCCAGACAGTAAATGATGAACCGGCGATGAGCAGATGTCAATACGCCATCCTCATGAACGAACCAGGGCTGCCTTTGCCAGAGACTGTGTTACGGACTCCGGCTTTCATTTCTGGTAGTTTACTGAAATCGTTTCCTGTCAATGCAATGTACTCACGTTCGAACGCTGACCTTCGGATGAGATGGCATGGATACGCTTAGGATGCAGGATAATGGCCGCGATGGCATCGCCAAGACGGCATCGATTTCGAAAGTCTGAATGGATTCCATTGTCAAGAACCAACTATATAACGAATAAGCTATAGCTGTAAAATATAAGGAAGTAGAAGTCTAAGAAGAGAGAGAAGAATAATAAGGGGAGAACGAAGAACGAAGAACAGGATTACAGGAAGACAGGAAGACGACTACGAGGGACTGAGGCTACGACGAAATGAGACGAAGAAGTTGATTCAAAGACGGCGTTAACCGAACCTGAACTATTCTCAGTTCGGTTCTTTTTCAAAGTGACTGAATAGGCGAAATGACCCGGGTGAACTCGATAGTATTCAGATTCGAAAGGGAGAAGTCTCTCGGCAGCAGAACAGTATTCAGATGGAGGGATATGAGCCAGCTGATATAATTCTCGTATGACCCTATATGGAATCCAACGAACCTTTCCATCAGCATTTGAATGTGTAAGCAAGCCATGAATTTCATGCGTTCCGTCCCAGGGAACGTTCGAGCGATTTACGCCTTTCACCAGCTCTAAAGAAACCACTCCTTGAAAAGAGGATAATTCAATGAAGTCGCCGCCCTCGCCACATGCAAATCGTTGCGGCGTTATCATAATACCATGCCATCTCTGGAGTGTGCCATTTCATGCACAATAATTAACGCCACGAAAACGGTGATGCGAATCAGTTCACGGTCATTGGGAATATTACGCCCTAAAACATGCAGCAACCTTTGAAACACTCCTGCCGGCATAAGTTCGAATAGAATCTGGTGACGTCTTACCTGTGTTTAAATATCGTATTCACATGGATCGTATGACAAGCTTGGCGGGGCACTGTCCATGCAAAAGTATGCTGATCCCGGGGACTACCGAATCGTATTGCCACGTTTAGAGCCGATTTGACATCCGTTTTAGAAATTTCAGCCAATCGTTCCAAGTGCCACCGTACCATATCTGTGCTCAGCAATGCATTCGCTATCTTCACCGACTCCAGCAAGGGAGGCCGGGCTGCATGGGCAATCATCGCCACCGCATTATCAGGTGAGAGTCTCAGAATCCGATGTACCATGGGAAATGAGGTTTGGGGGAACTGGGAGAGCGTTGACGATGGACGTCAGGCTCTATTCGACTCGACAAGACAAACGTAGGAAAAGGTAGCAAGTTGGATGAACTCAAAGTGCGTTTGATTAACAAAGGGTCACAAACGGCCGTTTTCCGATTTAATTTCAACTTTCAACCGCGACGATTCTGAAAATGGCGGCTTTCTGAGCCGCTTACTTGTACAGGTTCTTTGAGGTTCCAGTTCGTCTGGCGTGAAATAGAAGGTCTTCTTGGCCTTGGTTGCATAGAACCATTTCTCGTCGATATGAGCACAGTCCAGCATATGTCCATGAAAGTTGGATTTGGTTTTTCCGGATCGAGCATTTTTAATGCGGACAAACGTCCCAGCATGTTTTTCTCAGTCAAGAATGGCTTGATGGTGCTGGAATGGCGACGAACTTCACCGGCAGCAAATTTGCCATGCAGTGTGCTTTTTTGGAATACTCAGCTCTGCTGACAGAGATCTGATGTTTTGTCTCGAATCCGGCGGCACTTTTTTACTGCCTCCAGATCAAGGATTTTAGATTTGCGGCCAAAAATCCCCACACCTCGAAGATACACCACATCGCAAGGTGACCCGTCTGAGATTGAACGTTGTCCTTGCTGCCAAATTCGACTCAAAGTTTTGGATGAAAAGAGGTTCTGTGGCAGTATCTCCAATTGCGCCTTTTTTTGAGTTTTCCATCGTTATACTGCGATAACAATTGCTCACACACACCTCAACGTTGCTGATAGGTTAGATTGGGGTTTTGGGGACTCTCCCCCGATTCGAGGATGGTCGGAGCTCCTGATCTTCAGCTCACGAGGCCGGTTGATTACAAGACTGGTAAAATCGACGATGTCCGAGGCATAATATCTCAGCGAGCAACGCTCGGTTGAAGTCGAAAATTTCTGCTCCAGGTATGAAGGTCAATTTTTGTTTGTTTTCCTGGGACTTTTTTCTACAGGAACTTTTTTACCGGACACAGATTGTCATATTCTGCGATAATATAAAGCTCCCAGGTCGAGATCATCGCAAATGAATTATAATAAATACACAAGTGACTATCGTATGATATGATACATTTTTGGTAAAGGTTCTCTGACCCAGTATCTTAACCTTCAAATACACTCCCCAACAAAAACAATAAAAAAGAAACATATACCGCAAGAAGCGATGCTGGCGTAAGTTTTCAAGCAGAAGCGAGGAAGAACGCGACAAATCAAGGACTACCGGCGCCTCAAAAAAGGTTTGTTCTTGTGTAAACAGATTTGTTCTTCATATTCTGTGAATGAAAGCTGCTAAATATGGTCATGCTGCACGTGAAAAATCTTGATATACAGTATTTATAGAAAACTTGGGACTGTATGTGTTCATTTTCATGTGTAGGGTTAGGAGCTTTATTGTTGAGATTTCACTCGTTCATGAGATCAATCTGGTCCATGGCGACCGACTACAGCTTTATTCTGGCAAAAACTTCAATGTCACTTGTCAATAATCAACGACTCAGCTCGCTTTTGATGGCCACCGCCACTTATCTACAAGACTGAGATGTTCGTGTGGATTCAACTAATACAGACCTCGAATACCTACTCAAACGAAAAGGATTTTCAATGAGCATTGGTCGTTGCAATATTATTTGGCGTTATGAAGAAAACCCTTGGGTCTGTTACTTCCTACTAAACAGTAAGTAGAGATTGTCGATCGACTGATTATTATGAACTTGTCACGTGTTGTTGTCAAGCAGTGCAGATTGGGTTATCGTCCAAATAGCCAGCCCTCAGATTATTTCGATTCGAAGGAAATCGACTTTTATCTAATTTTGAATTACAGTTGATTTGCATGTCACCCGTTATAACAATAGTGAGGAAAATGCAAGATACTTGCAATGGATTTTGGTTGTCGTACTTTTGCAATGGACTGACAGGTTATCAGGCTTGCTCACCTAATGCTGATTGCAATCAAAACTAGCGATTTCGTCACCATCGGTTGCCATACAGAATCTGACGATGACGGACGCGCCTGCCATCATAATGGCGCCCTCCGGCGACACGCCATTGTCGTCATCGACTTCGTCTGCTGGACCGACAACGAATACCGTTGCCAAGGCGAACAGTTCGTTGTCGGCAGATTTCTCTAATAATCGGGTTCGCTGAATTTGTTTACAATTCTTGAAAGCGAAGCGAAATGCTGTATCCAAAGGAACGTGTTATAAACTGTTTCAAGGACAGTCTTATATCAATTACTGTATGAAGTAGCATCTAATACCATTCAGCTGTCTGAGCGAAAATCTGGTCGCACCTGAAGTCGACCTTTCTATCCACAAGACAGAGCAGGACAGCAAGGCAATAACTCTTCTAACAAGGCACACTCATAAGATTGTGGGACAATGACCCAGTCGATCCTGCAAAAGACTTCAACTTGGCCCTCCACTTCGACAGTCGAGCAAACAACAGATGTCGACCCTAACGTTCAGTGGTCGGCCGACTTAGAAACCCTAATCGTGGGGCTAAAATGTACTATAGCTACAGAAATGGGACTAATGGCAGATGGGCGATCGCGACGATACTGTAGAGAGCGTTTAGTTACGAAAGTTGCGAGAGACGCTATATTGCGCTGGGTGCTCGCCGATGTCATCCGCCGGCCCTGACCCTGTGGCCTCCTTGCTCAGCCAGAAGGTCGCACGGCTGAAGGTTATTAATGATGAGGACCCGAAAGCAATCCAGGCCCTCTCCCGGCAGTATCGTCCCGATGCACTGGAGAAGATTCAAGCTCGCCTCCGCCAACAGCTCTATGAAATCTCCTCTGTGCTGCCGGTTAGGCCACGTATGTGATTTGCTGCTGGTGCGTCCTCGATGGAATTAATGAACCTGTGCCTGATAGCATCGGAGCCATGGCTTGTTGATCCAACGTCCTTTATCCGGACGCAACATATCGGCGAAGGGTCGCCTTCGCTCGCTGTTCAGGCTCCCCGCAATCCTCGTTTGCTTATGGCCAAATTAGAAGCTTTTCGTGCATTTGACCAGAAAAGGTCCATTACTTACTTTTATTTAATCTTTTTTCGTGCCTGTTTCGATCAAAGTTTAATCAAACTTCATGCTATCTTTAAGCACATTGCCTGCATTGGTGATTGGACTAATGTAAACTGGTTGCGATACTGACAATTTGCTTCAATAGGCGACAGAAGCAGGAAGCAGAAAGAGCCGAGCAAGATGCAGCAGATGCTAAACGAGAAAAGGAACGCATCGCTAAGCTGGAATTTGAGACGAGAAAGAGGGCTGTCAGGCAAAGCTTTCTTCGAGCTTTGTTTGAGCATGCTGAAAAGTTCCGTTCTGTTGCAAAAGAAGAGAATCGACAGCTTCGCTCTCTTGCGAATCAGGCTCAGGGTTGGATAATCGCTAAAGAACGGTATCACTCTGCTCTTACTCAAGTCTTTGTATTCACTGATAAAAAGGAAACAACGAACTTTGGAGGATAAACAGCAGAAAGCACGTATGAAGGCGCTAAAGGAGAACGATATGGAAGCATATGCTTCTCTTCTTGCTGAAACAAAGAATGAACGTCTCTCCTCACTTTTGGCTCAGACTGAGGTCTGTTTGCTGCAACTTTTAATCAACGAGAGCGTTTAGATGCGTGTTCAGGATTTTTTAAAGCAGCTAAGCGCCAATGCATCGGGCTCTTTTCACAGAGTTGTGGAAGAGATCACTGCTCAGCCCTTGCTATTGAAGCACGGAACATTAAAGAGCTACCAACTGGAAGGATTGCAATGGCTTGTCTCACTCTATAACAACAACCTTAACGGGTTTGCATCATGTGTATCTCAACGAGCTCGTTTCTAATAGAGGTTCAGAATTTTAGCCGATGAAATGGGTCTTGGTAAAACGATTCAGACCATCGCTCTGCTAACGTACGTTATGGAAACGAAAGGGGATCATGGTCCTTTCATGATTATTGTACCTTTGTCTACGATGTCAAACTGGGTCAAGGTTTGTATTTGGTGAGTGATTGTCCATAGGAATAACTTTTTTATCAGGAATTCGAACGCTGGGCACCGACTGTTATGGTCGTGGAATATCAGGGAAAGCCTCCGGAACGAAAAGACCTTTGGAGAAGGTGAATGACCTTTTGTGCCAGTCTCCATTAGCCTTATGATCCTTAGGTTTATCGTATCGCGAAAATTTAATGTTCTGTTGACGACTTACGAATACGTTCTGAACAAGCACGACCGGTCAAAACTGGAATCCATTGAGTGGCATTATATTATTGTAGACGAAGGTTTATGACTTTCGTCTACAGTGATTTGAAATCATAATCATGTTCAGGTCATCGTATGAAGAATACCAAGTCAAAATTTACAGTTGCGCTAAATACTCGCTATCGCTCTCTGCATCGGTATGTGATGCTTTTTATTGGCAAAACCGACTGTCTCATTGCTGCTTTTAGATTGCTTCTTACAGGAACGCCTTTACAAAACAATCTTTCTGAGTTATGGTCGTTACTTAACTTTTTAGTCCCGAAGATTTTCAACTCAGCAGATAACTTTGAGACATGGTTTAACAAGCCATTTGAAGCCGCTGGTGTTGGTGACAGTTCCGCTGAGTTACGACAAGAAGAAAAAATGCTTATCATCAACCGGTTGCATCGGGTTCTGCGACCATTTTTGCTCCGAAGATTGAAAGTCGACGTAGGGTCAATTTTTCAGTTCTCGTGCTATAGTTAAGATTAGTTAGGTTGCTTCAGAATTACCTGATAAGGTGGAGCGAGTGATCAAATGTGAACTTTCAGTCTGGCAAAAGATGGTTTATAAACAAGTATGTTATCTGGGCTCGATATGTGCTCTGTGTTTGAATTCCTACTTCTAGATCCAACAAAAATTCATTCCGATGGCCAACAGTACTTCTGGCGTATCTGCAAAGGGCTTAAATAATACTTTCATGCAACTTCGAAAAATTTGTAATCATCCTTATCTGTTCTTTGATGATCTCAACTCCATTTCTCCTCATACATCCGACGAGATCATCAGGTTCGCTCAGCTCTTTTGTTGTCAACAGCCGAACTGAATTCTTTAGGTGTTCGGGGAAGTTTGAGATGCTAGAGAGAATCCTTCCCAAAATTCGCCGCTCTAAACACAAAGTTTGCTAGCATTGATTGTGGTCATCAAGCTAAAACCTTTTCAGGTCCTAATTTTCACTCAAATGACTAAAGTTTTGGATATCATGGAGGAGTACATGGATTACCGAAGATATCCCTACTTGCGTTTAGGTAAATGCTGAATGGCGCTCTGATCGTGCATTAATGTAAACATTCAGATGGTCAAACGAAACCAGAATCGCGTTCCCAACTACTTGAGTTGTTTAATGCCCCAAACTCTCCTTATTTTGTTTTCTTACTCTCAACACGAGCTGGTGGTCTGGGTCTAAATCTTCAGGTAATGCTTCTTCGGTAAAATCCTGTGGTACCTCATGTTTTGCTAATAGTCTGCTGACACTGTTATCATTTTTGATTCCGATTGGAACCCCCAAATGGATTTACAAGCTCAAGACCGAGCCCATCGTCTCGGGCAGCAAAGTGAAGTTCGAGTATTCAGGCTTGTAACGTGCTCGCCTGTTGAAGAACAAATCTTGATGGTATCATCAGCAATTTTCTGTAGTTTTCATCTAAGTACGCTACATAGAGAGCTCAATTCAAATTGGGTTTGGATCAGATGATTATTCAGGCTGGTAAATTCAACCAAAAAGTCAGAGCGTTTCAACGGTTTCGATCAGCATTCTTATCTAATCCTCCATCAGGATTCACTTGAGGCCACTGCTCAAGAAAGAAGGGAAATGTTGACAACGGTCCTTCGTGACGGTGTTGAGATGGGAGAACAGATCGATCTACCAAACGACGAGAAAATCAACAGGTTATTCCATATGGTCTTTATCACATCTATTGACCATTTCTCCAGTTTGTTGGCTAGGAATGAAGACGAACTGGATCTTTTCCAACTTATTGATGTCGAACTCGATAAGGAAAGGCGGGAAAAATGGCATGCCATTGGGAATACTGCACCTCTTCCACCCAGACTGATGATGGATGAAAATGAAGTTCCAGAGTATGTGTACTTTTTTCATTTGAGGCCAACAGCTGATGTGTCCAGGTTCATCCGAATGGCCCAACAAGCTGCTCCAGCGATGAAGTTTGAAGTCCCTAAAATTGTGGTACTGCTCTTAAAACTGTTTATTCTTTCTCTGATTAGGTTTTAGGAGGGAAATCGCGCTGCCAGACGTGCTGAAAACGGTCCCGTATATAAGGAAATGTCTGATGCCGAATTCAATGCTCTTTGCGAAGAAGATGAAGAAGACGACAAAGTGCTTGTTGCTTCGAAAGGTCCAGGAAAGAAAGGAAAGCGCCCAGTACCAATAGCAAGCAACTCCAAAACAACTCCATTACAGAGTTCACTGCTGTCTCTTCTAAATTCAGTGAAATCAATGAGATGCCCGGAAAATGGAGAATCACTTGTGTTTTCAACATTGTTAAAAGCCCCTGGTAGTCCCGATTACCGGGAAGTTTGCGCTCCCGATACGTCTCATCTGGACCTCAAGAGTATTTTGGTACGAAGATAGTTTTCCGTGAGATCGACATATGATTGTTTTCCTAGGGTAACGTTCGCTCTGGGAAGTACACGCGACCTAGTCAAATGGCTAGAGATTTCAGGCTGATGCTACAAAATTTGGAATCGTGGTTTCAAGTACGCTTGCTTTTATTCGATTTAAAATACTGAGCAGTCATTTGTAGGACGAGGAGTCTACCGAAAGGAAAAAGATCCACTCATTACGAAAGCTTTTTAACGAGAAATACCGCGGTACATTCCAGGTGATTTTTTACAGCAACCTGTTCGCTTTATTGAGATTGTCACAGACGGAAGAAAAAGCTACAAAAAAGCCATCGATCGATAATGGAGAATCTAATGCCGGATCCGAAACGGAATCTGCTGAATCAGATACCGAACTCGGCCTTGATGAGGATGACGATTTTGATGAGGACACGTCGAATAACCAAACGGTGAATGTTAACATTATTGATGATGTTGATGGTATTGGCGACGATTTGGATGACGAGGCGCCTATCGAACGTAGTCGAAAAAGGCAAAAAGCTTGAAATTTTCAAATATATACTGCTACTACTAATAAAGGGCATTATTCACAAAGACTCATACAATAAATTTATTTGGACGCCAGTTTATCCAAGTATTCCTCATACTTGTGATAATGAAGAGCCTCATACAATTCCTTTCTGGTCTGTGCACATTGTCAGAGAAACCTAAAAGCAGTAAGGTGTACAAACCTGCATTAATTTGACAACATCTCTTTGATGGCCCTTTTCGACGATAGATTTAGCTACAATTTCAGCAGCCTTGGCTTGAGCTCGGTGTATACTCAGCGGATAAAGAATCATGGATACTCCGACTGAAGCCAGCTCGTCTCTTGAAAACAGGTCAGTCGCACCTTCACTCCAAACTCAGTTTCTTTACTATAGCACAGCATGCATACCTACCAAATTCTGTAATATTAGCAAGTACTGGTATCTTTGGAAATTCTTTGCTTAACACAGCGTATTGCTCAAGCTTGGTCAGTGCCTCAGGGAAAAGCATATCGGCCCCAGCTGTGACACATCTGAGCTGAAAAATTCTGCCTTTATAGCACCATGCCTTTGATATATTGTTCGCAGCGCTCCAGGGTTTTATCCATTCCCTCATTAGCGAAGGCGTCAGTTCGAGCCATAATGACTACAAAACGAATCAAGGCCGGGAAATAAAACGGCCAAAACAGACCAAGTAAAAAGCCGATAAAAAGTGATCTTAGTCCTTACCGAACGATGAATCTGTACGAGCATCCACAGCAGCTTTTATGCGATCACCTGTGGCGTGTTGAACTCACCTATTGGTACCGATAATGATTATCTTACACATTTCTTCAGTTGAAACAATGGATTTGTTAGGCCGATGTCCACAGCGCTTATTTACTTCTTGATCTTCAATATGAATAGCACCGGCACCGGCACGCTCCAGTTCGCGAACTGTCCTCGCAATACCAAAAGCACTTCCGAATCCGGTATCGACATCGACCAAAACTGGCACCGAGGTACAGCTGGTAGACGTCAATTTGCTGATAAAGAATGGACATGGATGATGAAGATCACCTTGTCAATCTCCGAACATCCTCTACGACATCGTTCAGATTTGTCACACCTAAATCTGGTAGCCCTAGAACGCCATTAAAACGGTTGTTTCCAGAATCGGTGCATCGTCGCTACCATGAGAGGCTGTAGCGACGCCTGAACCAGAGACGTACAATGCCTTGGCACCTGCTTTCTGTGCCAACATTCCAGTATAGGCTAGACTCTGCATCAGAGACTGTGTCGTTGCAAACCGCATGCGTCTTACCAGTGGTGGCGCCAATGATCTGCAGCGGTCGATGGTCTGAGACCGCCTTTCGAAACAATGCTCCCATGGACGACGTCATTGCCTTTAGTTTATGATTATGAGCAGAGCACACTGGTTGATGGAGGCCGCAACGTTATCATTACAATGTCTAACTCCGTTTGGAAGCTTGTTACGATGATCACTCTATAGGAGACATTAGGCTGATGTCACTATGTGCATGTGATGGTTGTATTCTTCGGCTTCATAAGTTCGAAAGAACGTATCATTTGTTTATCAAATGAATTCTTTTAGAGTATATTGTGATTAGGTTGGGGCGTGCGGTTTTGTGATTAGACCGTCTGAGCATCCTGGTTGGTGGTCAGCTCGACTAACAGCTGCCAATCCGAAGGGTTGTCCAGCTTGACAGACTCCCTGAGAGCTGCGATGGCATCATCTCGTCGATTCACTGCAATACAAGCCCTGGCCATAATCTGAAACGCATTGTACTGCAAGCCATCTGCTTTAGAATCGGGATGCGAAAGAAATGGTGGAAACCTACATTCAGGGGATCCTCATGGACACTCTTCTGGAAGCAGTCAATAGCGTATTCGAAATGGCGTTTGTTGTAGAATCCGACGCCAGCTCGGAACCAGCCTTGTGCTGTATTAGGCACCTGACCAATTCGATCGATGAGCCACCGCTCGGCCGTTTTGATGCTAGGCACCGTATCTGGGGCTGCCTTAGTATCCATTTACGATCGATCTGAAGTACGGCAGTGAAAAGTCTCGGCATTGACAGATAAAAGACGACAAGCAAATTGTCGAGGTCGTCGATATAAATGCTCTTATGTTAATACAAATTCAACGAGAGAAAGCTGAGCAGGCGCTCGTCATGTTCTGGATAAATACACTTTATACATATAGGACGAATAATTTACAGAAGATGGGAGTTAGCAGCAGCCTTAGCAAACAGCGCTTGCTGTGATGCCAGAAGTTCTTCGGGCGATTTCGTCGGCTTCCGCTTCTTGCCGCGTTCGACTTTGGCTTCTCCGACCTCGTCACTGACGGCTCTCATCTCCTCGATGTAGTGACTGAAGCCAATTGACTCACAGGCCTGCTCCAGATGTTCCCGCGTGATCTTCGACTTTTTCGCCACCGTCGCCTTCTCCAAACTCTCCGCCGACAGCATCTGAATGAATTCACTGGCGGCCTTGCAAAGCAGCTCCCTGGTCTCGACAGAACACCTCATCCCATTTGGCAGAACGCCCTTACAGAACTTGGCAACAGTCGCCTTGGGAAGCTGGGCTTCGTCATCGACGTCTCCCATCGCAGGACTCTACCAAAGCCCTACACGACTATAAGAGAGCGGCGCAGCCACCTCTCTGAAGAACTCTGGAAAGGTCAACAGAAATGAAGTGCTGCTGCGAAGTTGCAAAACATAGAGAGCTCGTCCTGCAAGACCACAATCTTGCATAACGTGCTTCTTGCCTTTTCAAATAATGCATTCAGCATGGTATATACCGAACTGGAATGCTACGGTAGTTCTAGCCATTCGGCAAAATCCAATTTTATAGAATCAACAGACCAGCAGGATGTCAAATACGAATATTACAATCATCAGCAGAAGCAGAATTTGAAGGCTAAGAAAATATAAATGAAAGAAACAAGAGATGAGCCAGAACTCTATACGATGAAATACGGCAATCTACTGCTTATGATTACAAACTGAAGACTGCTTGAGTTTGTTGGTACTGAATGGCATAAAACATAAAATCAGGATAAGTTTAGGCCCGCATTCCGTCGATGAATTTCATCTGGTATCTTGATGTTATCCATCCACCAGGATCTGAAGAGGCTGATGGGGTCCAGGCACGTTATGGTCCTCATCTCTAGTCTGATCATGTGCGATTTATCTGTACTGCTCATATCGCATGCATTGCTCTTGTTTCGGGTAGGATATGAATGCGATAAAGACCCGCCCCAAATGTTCAAGGCCGCCATCGAAGCCGAAGAAATATTCTCATATATCAGTAGGGCATTGATTTGTGTGTTCATGATAGAAATGCTATTGAAACTGGTTGCTTTCGGCTTCCATTATTTCTTACGCCCATTACATGCTTTTGAACTGCTAGCGACCACGGCCGCGTTCGGACTGGAAGTCGCCTTTCCCCAGTACTTGCAAAGACTAGCTGTTATGGTCGCTGCTACTCGTGTTCTCCGCCTGATTCGTCTGGAGATGTTCACGATCAGTGCCTCGCGCCTGTAAAGCCTTCCTGTTTCACGAATGTGGCAAATCTATAAGGGTAACACAATGGTCAGTCAATGATGAGGTCCCGCCACTTGCAGTATCCCAGAACTTTCCAAAAATATTCAGACTTCGCGGCACTGCTGGCAAAAGGAGTTGAACCGCGTAGAACTCATCGTGGTCGCTGACTGAGCGATAACAGCGCGGCCACCCTACTGTCGAAAAACTGCGTGACTGTCAGTGTTGGTTCCGGGGTGCCTCTTCTCATTCTGATATTGTTCGCGCTTCTGTTGTTTGGAACGCGCTGCTCTCACCCTCTCTCTGTCTCTGTCCATCGCTGTCATTAAAGACTGGTTAGTGCCCATCTGGGTCGTCGTTGGAAGGCATACGATGTCGTCGCAGGGATCATCTAATGTCGAGAACAAGCTGACGCCGGCTACCGATGTTGAGGATAAGCTGAGGCAAATCCCGACCCCCCAGAACACCGTCAGGGACCTTCGTCGCGTTCGTAGGCAAAACCAGTACTGGATGCGGAAGTCTTTCATTCATCAGTACACGGTCAAGGAGCTGGAATTCATTCACCCTCAAAATCCTGACGTGAGTATAACTGGTTTCAGTTCTATATATACAATGATATTTATCTTGGTGTTTGTTGCTATTGTATAGATTGTATGAGAAGCTTCGAATACTGACTGTCAAGCTCTAATAATATCTTCGTAACCTATATAATATTTACAGAATTCACTAACGAGATATTCCTGTTCTAGCTCGCTTTTGTTATTATACATCCGCAATAAAGCAAGTCTGCAATATCTTCTATTGATACAGCGGTTTATCGTTGAACGTGTAGAGGCGTGTTGCAATTAAAACAATACAACAACCGTTTTTATGTCCAGACTCTTGCTTAATGATTAGCCTTTCGAATGTGATTGAGTTGGACTGAGAATCTATTTAACATATCCATCTGCACGATCCATCAACAGGAACGATTTCTAATCGCAAACTAAGACAAACATGAGAATGGGAACTCACTTGTACAATTGAGTCGGATAGATCATTTACTTCGAATTCCAAAACTTCTGTCTTTTTAATATCAAGAGCATTGCCTTCAACTGATGCGAATCTTCCAAGGTCTTCGACGCCAATATCATGTGAGGTCCAGTCAAGCATTCAGATTCTGGAACTCGGACCCAAACAGGCATATAACAAGTCGACGATCGGCTTTGGAATGCGTTGAGCATCCAATGCCTCCAGCTGCGTAAGATTTGAATTCGAGTAAAACCGAAACTGCCCGCCACCCAACCAGACGATCCGAATCTTAATCAATCAGCTGAGCGATATTGCCATCATGAGATGTTGTGTGTTGTACCCAATTTCTTTGAACGAGCGGTCATCAAAATGCCAATATCCCGAACGCAATGAACATCAAACCTTTTTATGAATCTTGCAAAAGCTTTCCTTGATCAATGGAAATCGCAATACCTACACGTAAATAAGCCCAACACACAGTTTCATAGCAGAATAGCAATTAACAAAGCAACCTATGAGCGGCTCTAGAATTACCAGAATAGTGCCTGAATGATGACAGGACTGAAGATATTCCACACGATGATCATACATGCGGCGATAGCATTCGCGAATGAAGACATAACAAAATGAGATAAATAATGCATGAGCACTGGAGGGAAATCCTGCATCTCAATGTGGGAAAACATCGGATCGTGGTCGTCATATTACAGAGACACTTCTTCCTACTGCGTTCTTCCAGAACAAAGAATTCATCGCGTTCTCGCTTAACAGCATGATATTGGTCGTTGCTGAGTAGATCAAATCAGACTGTCAATGTGTTAATTATAGCAAACGAATATGAGCTTATATGGATTCGGACGCGATCAAACGAGGTTATGATAAATCTCCAATTGCAATGTCACAATATCTTGGGAGGTTAGTATTGGTGCTATTGCCTCACGATCTACAATCAGTTAACTCCAGCATGGCAGCGACTACTGCAGGCCTCGCTTGTTGAACAGCATTCAGCATTTCTCCAAGATCAAGATTCGATGATGTCCCAGCTAACACCATAACGATATTCAAACGACGGCCAAAAAATTGGCAGATTCCACAACGATTTTGAATCTTTAGGTATGGAAGGAAGGATCCGATATCATCGCAACCAGCTATCTTGTTTTGCAGGCTGCAGGAGCATTGATTGAACAGTGGCTTTAAATCAGAATCGCATTTCAACAATAATGCAATCGCGAACTGATGCTTTCTGCTCCATGCGATTCAAGGCAATCGGGATCTCTGGAACGAATCCAATTTTCATTTCGCCGTTCGGGAATGCCCCACCAACCTAGAATCTATCGCATCTTGCCTGATCACAAACAGGGAGCTCCTCAGTGAAACAAACATTCCAAATTCCAGAAGTGAAGTAATGTAGAGCTCCTAATAACGTCATGCTTCGTAGAGGCAAGTCCAGATTCAATGCGGTTGGATCTATCGAGGTAAGCCGTCACCGTAGTATAAGACCAAGCTGTTGTGAATAGCGACACGCGATAAACAAAATCATAGAATATATCAATAGAAAGCAGTGATACAGAATGTCAAGACCGTAATTGCCTTCGCTTTCATGAAAATATCTATCTGCCGGCAACCGATTACGCCACACTTAGGGTATGATGGTCAATCTTATTGCATATTCAAGGCGTCTAGCGTCGGTACATAACCCACGCAGAGCCTAAGATTGAAACAATAGTAGATATAGATTGACACATCATCTGGCCCGAACACATTAGGTGTAGCAGTTCTCATTGCTGGATGACTTGATTCGCCTGTGTCGTTGACGATTTGGCTTCTCATTCCTTAACATCTTTCGGGTCGAGCGTATTCTTCTGACATACATGCGCCAATACAGGAATACATTCCGTTTGTTCAGTAGCGCCATTTCTCGCTGCCGTCGAGTTTGGCGACGATGACGTCGCCTGCGAACATAATCGTGCCAGATTCGAAAGCACGCTTCTTCGAGCTGCAATCTATACTGTAGGATGAGTGCTGCAGCTTTCTTAGCATTTTGTGCTGTGTCCTGTGCTCGTGTTCGAAGTGCAACAAATGCCTTTCGTTGCAGTAGTACATGATAGTGTTCGAGGGCACGCACATATGAGTCACGTTCGTGGCATTTCGCCAAGAAACGTTCCAGCCAAGACGATGTGAACTGACGAAGCACATACTCGCGATGCCGAGCTGTTAAAAGCCCAGCGATATTGAGCAATCTCCAAATTTTCAAAAGGCGATGGTGCCATTTTGCATAAAATGTGATGAGAAGATATCTTCTGTGAAAGAGCATCGCACTCGCCGCTAGTTGTCGCATCTCGCGACGATGCCGACACCAACAGAGCCAGAAACGTACAGTCTGGCCTAAAAGACAGAAAATTGCCAAATTCAGTATCGAGCCACTTGAGTGGGCAAATGTCCTCACTCTGATGAAGATTTGCAAATCGTTTGCGGTACTGACTGGATACAAGCGTACGGCGCCAGATCTCGAACATCCTTGCATGAAGAGAGCTGTTCCTATTTGAACTAAAATTGAAAACGATGAAATGAAGCTAACAAATGACTTCTTACCTTCTCTGATTCCAGTCAGCTATGATTTGTTTAGAGGCACTTGTCTTTTGACGTCTTGACCGGGTCCAAAAGCACCATGCAGAAAATACGATCTCCATTTTATCAGTCAAAGAATGCAGTTTAGAACGCAGGAATGGACATTTGATGGTGAGCTGCCTGCAAAGGAAAGCAAAAGACTCCCGCCTATCTCGCGATGCTTTTACAAACTGGCGCCACTTCTGGAAAAGTAGCCGTTCTGAGAGGGTTTTGCGAGCGTTGACTAGCTGTCGGAGACTCTCCTTGAGGGCCACTGAACGCTTCCATTGACGTAAAGACCGATTCAGAAGATTACGTGTATAAATCTGATGCAATCTGCTCATAAAGCGAGAAGTTTGAATCGCCTGCGTCACCTGACGCCACAGGAACTTTTGCCGCATACGAATAGAAACCCGTCTCATTTGTCGAATTCGGAAATGGTCTGCATATGCCATTTGCCATGCCTGCAAAGCCAGTCTTTGAGTTGAGTGATTACGAGCGCTGGCAACATCTTGTTGAAATTGTCGCAATCGACATTTCTGTCGATAATGGCCTAGTAAGGCCACGTAACCGCGAACCAGGCGTAAATGATCTCGAGCCAGAAAGACCCTTTCTTCTAGTCGACGCTCCTTTTCATAGGCTGAGTGTAACTCAGCCCATATCCTCCAAGCATGCGATAGCAGCCGGCTTCGATTGTGGTATTCAGACTGAGTAACCATATGATATCGCGTGATTTGATGTACGAACACTGTTTTCCAGGCGTGAAAGCAGAATTTTTGTCGAATCTGAGAGATGCGATTCTGGACACCGAATCTTTGCTTTCTTAGAGCTGCTATTTTTCGGGTATGTCGCATCCAAGCGCAAAATCTTTTCGAAAGCATGAGAGATTGCCGGCATTTTGCCAGCCATGAACGTCGTTGTAGCCTTACAAGCCAACGCCTGAATCCAACTTTAACCCGAATATGACTTACAAGCATGCCCGTTGATCGCAACGATTTCAACCAACACAAATTCTGTTTCCATCTACAGACCACTTAATAAGAATCGCTTCGAGTCAGAGCTCTTATCCATATACCTTTGAAATAAGATTCTTTTCAAAAACTTTGAATTCAGAATCCCGCATCGATATTTGTGAGCAGCTCTACGATTTTTTAAGGAGATGAGCCAGGCAACAGCCCTTTTGAGTTGCAAACAGCGGTTGGACTTCTCAGAAATTTCCAATAGCGATCGAATCCGTCGCCTTTGTTTATCACATTGCGAAAATTGCCGAATTGCACTTCTCATTACCAGCATCACTCGAAATTGTTGCAACTCGATAGTTTTCGTTTTGAGCTGATGTTCCACGCGAGTGGCTCTTCTCCAAGATGTAAATGTGTTTTTGATAACGTGAGTTATTAACTGCTTGCTCATGCCTTTCATGAGCACCTGTAATTTCGCGAATCGTTTCCAGACCAAAAACCGTAATTGTAACGCTTGAAGACAATGTTTGGATGCAGCACGACTCACATAAAGTGATCTCGACCATTGATTGAATACTGTGCTTAAAAGATTGGAATTCCTCCTCGCTATGACGTCATTTGTTTGTTGGAGATAGTAACAAATCACAGTGACTTTCCGGAAAGTTCGCACTCTAAGCATACGTTGATAAAACAGGTCTGCCTCGATATTGAGCTGAGCGAGATGCTGATTGAATCTGAGATGACTATGCCAAATTGGGAAATAACGTTTGAATGCGCTTTGCGACGCGAAGCGATCAGCAGTGGCCGTGCAACTGTATAAATAGCTCCATAGCCGCCAGTGATTTGCAATCAGAGATGAGCGACATCGACAAGCAATCACTCGACCGACTCGGCGTAATAACGAGCGCTGCAAACTCCGTCTCGACCAGTTCTGGAAGAACGACCTTAGAGAGGCTTGGTTCCTTGCGAGACGTTGCCGGTATTCGCTGAGCCAGTTTTCCCAAGTTCGCCGCAACAGATTTTCGGAAAGTAGCTGACGAAGTCGCTGGAGAACAGGGAGATGATGACGATATTTACGCCAAGAGTGAAACGATCGCCGGACCATTAATCTGTCTATTACTGTTAGGCATCTCTGAAGCGCCTCTTGTTGCCATCGCTGGGCTGCACAACATCGGATGAAATGCCGAAAGCGACCCCGTAAGTAAAGCAGCTTGAAAATGTGTACCATACGGCTGAGCTGTGCATATCGCTGCTGACTACGTCGATTTAAGGATAGCCAACGGTCGAAATTGCGAAGTAGACGTCGGTGATAGAATAAGTCAGCGAGTTGTTTTCTTCTCAGATGGGTTCGAACAGCGTTATTCCAACAGCGGAAAACCCGAGCTTGACGGCGGCGACGGCAAGCTCGAGCAAATAACGTCGCATTAACATCGCGAGCCAGATGCGCAGCTAACGCTGCTCGCCAGATATGAAGCGTATGACCAAGTAAATGCCCGCGAATCAATTTACGAACCTTATCGATGCACATCTGATGGTACAGATGATGCTTAAGCGCCTCCGACCAACATAAGAAATACGTGTGTCTCAGTTTGTCCTCAAACAAACTTTGGAATCTGCGACAATCAATAGTCATTCGTAATCGCATCCGATAGCAGCTTCTCCATGCATGCCAATGTTCTGCTCGTAATTGATAGTTTTTGCTTTCAACTACTCTGCTCTCCAAGCTTCTTATTAATGCCCGAACGGAGAGCGTGCGAGCCCATTCATACAATGAAAGTGAGAGAACGGCGTTGCGTCTCTTCTTGTCAAAATCCCCAATCATTCGATATTCTGCCCTTTGCTGGAAGAGAATTACATTTCGAAATTTCTTGAAAACGAATGATATTCGAAGTCGCAAAACCTGACGGTTCACTTGAGTCCAAACATAACTGTATCTCCAGAGTTTCAAATTTCGCTGCAAATTGATCGATCGAATCTGGCCGATCTGAGCTCTCAGCAGTTTCCTCCTTTGAACGTTACTTTTGAATTGGTGGATCGCTTCTCGTGACCGGAACTGCTGAAAGAATCTATGAGATTTGGCTACAAAATTCTTTCGTTTTGCGTTCAGCTCTCGATGATTTAGACAAGCATTGATCAGCCTTCTGCATTGCGATCTTTTGAAATGAGCTTCTGCTGATTTTACCAGCTGCTTGGTTCTCTGAAGTGAAAACTTTTTAGCAGAATGTAGAAGCAACGACAAATAACATACTATGCTAATTATTTGACTCGTTTGCCATGAATTCAGTGCAGCGTGCTTTCGTCTAGCAATACACCAAGATACGGCCAATTCGTTTCTAGATACAAATTCTTTTCGCATAGATAAAACTTGAGACCACTTTTTGAACATGCATGCCAGGATTACGTGGGAGTGCGATTTGCCAACCATCATCGATAATTGAGAGAGCGTTTGCTTTTTCACTATTGCAACTTTCCATAGCGTAAAGACACGACGCCCATAGTGAGAAGTATAGTAATTATCTGCAACCACATTCCACGCTCTTGAGCAAATGTGATTTTGCAGTTCCTGTCGCCAGATCCATAGATATCTTGCAGATAAATTTCTAAATAGCGGATTTAAAACCAACGGCTGAGGCCTTGAAGGGAGGGAATACCGGTTATATGCATTTTTAGATACTAGAAACGATCTCCAGCACTTGAAAGAACGAGTGGAGAGCGATCTCTGTAGGATTGTTTGAAATCTGGGATTAAGTTGACGAAAAGAGCTTTCGAACACATAAACTCTGTGCCAGCTCTGGCTTCCATAGTTAGAATTGTTTCGCATTTTTAAAATCAACAGTGACCTGCAATGTCCAGTATTTCGTCAAATACCGCTTACGATGCAGCAATTCAGATTCGAGAAAAACAAGCTTTCTAAACAGCTTGATTGAAGCAGTGAGGACTAATTTTTGATGACGCCGATTGCGCTGAGATGTGAATCGCCATAAATGTAAAATTAACGTTAAGGTTGGTTGACGAAGGAGTCGGAGCCGCTTCTTGCAATTTGCATGAGACCCCATTCTCCACTTCAGAGCACATACTGATTGCAACTTTGTAAAAGCTTGTTCTGGAGCCCTTAAAGCGGAAATTACATATATATACAAGCCAAACCAAAAGTGTCCCCACCTAACAGTTATTATGGTCTCGAAATCGAATGAGTATGAAGTGCCAATCCAAAAGAGCAGAGCTTGGATGAAGTAGTCCGGTTTATATAGTGGATTGGGTCGCGAAATCCTCGTACAATATAGCCAGAACCGAACAGCCAATTTCAGCCGAGCACTGCGATCTTCCAGTGTCGATCTCATGGAGTTGGACCATGATCTGATTACTCTTCTTTTCTTAAGAATTTCCAATGCAGCCTAAACAGTCTTCAGGTCAGGGAATGCGAAAGCGATGCCTGATATAGACCTTTTTCTGCAAGAATTGATTTCTCGATTCCGTGGCGTTGATGTCCCATCGACGGATTACAAAGAGTTGTCTGCAGCGAATGCTGCACAGTTGAATAGAATTTATGGTGCTCTGGAGACGTCTGCGACGTCGAATTCGGCCTCGAAGAGTACAGGTTAGTTTCATTCTTGTTTTTTTAATAAAGTGACTTTTTGCAATCAGCAATCGTGCGTGATGTACTCTCCTTCCTGACGGTTCATTAAATAAAATATAAACAATTCGCACTCTGACAGACTAACGCTGGGCAAATGCATTCCAGGAGCAAACAGCACGTCTTAGGGCACTGAGCTCGAAATGCTCTCTTGCTTTTGCGTTCCATGCTCGGATGCACACTTTGCTTCGCTTCCCTGAAGCAACGAGCCTAAGAAGCCATCAAACTGATGCCGAAATCTCTTCTTATATGTTGCGTACGTTTTCCATGCACGGAAGGCATCAGATATGATCATGAGGCGACACTTTAACAGAAAACAATCCACCGATTCCTTCCTCTCCAGAAAGTGGCTTACCCCCGTGAAACGTCCCTGTTGCTTATCGCATCGAATATCAGGTTCACCCGTTGTACTTTTGCTCAATGAAGGTGGATCAACTTCCTCAATAGAACAGGTTTTATTCGATGAATCCAAATAAACCCCTTTGACGTTCAACGCCAGTAATGCTCTGATGCATAAAGTTCAGCAATGGAGCGCGTAGGAGTATATAGCAGACTAACTGATAGTAAGTCAGGTCTGTCGATTTATCGATTCCGAGGCGAGGAAGCACGACATCATATGCATCCAGACAAAACAGCATCGACAGCGGCTGGCGCGCAGCCTCAGCATTAGCTTCGGCCAGCTGAAGAATATCCAGCATGACAGCCGGATCTGGCTCGCCCATTTCACCCAAAAGTTTCTCAGGATATCATTCTCTATCAGATAATCATGAATTACAATGAGAATATTTTCCAGTGAGAATCAAACAGCTTGATGTAACAATATAAGAGGCCAAGCGACCACGTCTGCAGTGCTGACAATGCAATGAGTGGCCTTTGCTGAACTTTATTCTTCCTGTTTCTTTACCACAGTCTGATTTGAAGCAGCTACTTCACATCATTTACTGAGTTATTCCATTTGGGGCTGCTGGTGAATATGCAAATGGCGCTGACTAGATCGCCGTCATGACTGATAGAGGCATGGGCGACCAGGAATGGGTCCCCAGAAACGCGAATGATTCGAGAGCATTTTCCGGTGTTCATCGACATGCTTGGAAATGGAATCCTATGCCCGCCAAAAGCCTTGATGGCCGCCTCTTTGACAGCCCATCGCCCAGCTACGAATTCATCACGCCTGGTTTGGGTTTTCATGGAGCTAAGCTTTTGGAACTCGGATTCGTGTAGAACCTTAGTCAAGAATCGCTGTCCATATCTGGCAACAATAGCTGATATCCTCGGCACTCGGCAGATATCATGACCGACTCCTAGGATCGGCATTATTGGCGGAAGCCCGCTTATCTTATTCTGCCCCTGAACACAAAAAAACATTCAATGAGGCATAAAGTGGCGAATTGCCTTATTTTCAAAGATTCATTTTTCTATAATTGATTCATTTCACGTTCCTGTCTGCATATGATATGAATGATGACGTCCCCTATCATGAAGACCCGTCTCAAACTGTGCAACTGCATGATAAGATTCTCAGTGAACGCTGACGCTGGTCACTGTCTGCTGTAACAGTTGGTAAGAAGTGTGTTTATCGTTCCAGAATCATCCGAGGTGGTCTCACTTCCAATTCTCGCGCCATGGAAGACTTTGTAACGATCGACCTGCATCAGGAGCAAATCGCCGAGCGAAGCATTACAAGTCTAGCAGCTCAACCGAAATCATCGCCTAGCAAGTGGCAGGCTAACATGAAAGGCAAAGATGTTATTCTGGTTTCAAACGCAAATGCTACCCTGGAAATGAACAAGGAACAGACGACGATTCAGAAAGCGGTCAAGGGGAAAGAGTCACCGATTGCCAAAGAGAATATCGATACAGGTTTTGTAGTCTGTATTCTTTGTATCAATGGCTCATCGATTCGTAGAATTCTGCACTACGATCGTTTTAAGCAATCAAGATGGACAAATGAGCAATTTGGCATGCAATGTAACTGTTAACAAAAACGTCGGTTTCATGCCACTCCCAAGACCCGAACAAAGCAATCCACAAGTTGACCTGAATCAGCTGCAAATGAGATCTGTCAGAATACCGAATCAGACTGTCTCGCTGTCCAAGTTCCAGCTGACGCTTGTCATTCTGCTGTTCCTCAGTTCTGCGCTCCTGCTAAAGCAATCAAAATGGCTTTCCTTCTTCGATATATAATCACAAGTATTTCCCTGCTCCCAATCCTTTGATTCCTCAACGTTTAGAATTCTGATGAAAGAAATATGTTTTACTGGCTGGAAATTGACAAAACGATTCGCTGTTACACTCTTACTGCCTTCATTTCGTTCGTTCTCCTACAGAGACTCAATTGAATAGATAGTATCAAAATATTTGTATTCGTATTGGTGCTAGCTGAAAAGTCTCTTCACTGATAGAAAGAAGGGTTTGGCTGATCAGTTTAGGGTTTAGGGTTTAGCAAGCAGGGCCCCGCTTGGAAAAGAGGGCTGCGTCCGCTCCCCAATTGAGATTGAAATTGCTTCCCTGTATCCATGACAGTGCAGAAGTTCCCATTCCCATATGATACTCCATATCAATGCCAGGCAGAGTTCATGTCGGCCCTTTACGATGCTCTGCAGCGAGGCCAGCGAGCCATCTTCGAATCGCCTACTGGCACTGGGAAATCGCTGTCGCTGATCTGCGGCGCTCTGCATTGGCTGACGACTTATAATCAGTCGGAAACGACGGCCAGCGCCGACGACTGGATCTCTGCCTTTGTGCAGGAGAAGAAGTCTTCCGAGCAGCAGCGAAAACGCGAAAAGCGGAGGCAATTGGTAGAGACGATGCAAAAGCGCCTGAAAAAGCCTACAGCCAAAAAGGCTTCGAAGGAATGCATTTCAGAGGATTTTGTTGTCGATTGGGAGCTAGGAGACATTGCTATGAAAACCGCTGAAGAATGGGATAAGATCCTAGCAGAGCTCAATGACAACGGCGACAACTTTGAGGAGGAAGAAGATGAGCCGGTCCTTGCGTTTCCATTTTCTGTTTCGTTTTCAGTGATATATCCTTCTGCTTAGGTTATACAGATACTTTATGCAACCAGAACCCAGTAGGTGCCTTCAAGGCTTCTCTACGTGACGCTGAGCTTTGACCAGCTCTCAAATTCGCCAGTTCATGCACGAGTTCTTGAAAACGCCATTTGTTGGTCAATGTACTTGTGTGCCGCTCTCGTCCAGAAAACATCTCTGTGTTAATGATGCTGTGCGACAACTGTCACCTGCTCTGATCAATGACGCTTGCCTTGATCTAATCCAATCAGGATCGAAGAATTCTGTAAGGAAAACTAGCTGCGGAACTTGCCTTAGCTGAAGGTATTCAGCGCTGCGAGTTCTTATCGGGTCCACAGCAAGTAACTATGGCTGCTTATGCCTTAGATAAGGCATCGGATTTAGAAGACCTTCAAAAAAAAGGTTCTGAACTTGGCGCATGTGCTTATTTTGGGACGCGTCGTGCTGCCCAATCGGCACATTTGGTTGTGGTCCCGTATCCGAGCTTGTTAAGCGAGTCAACTCGGGATGCGCTTGGCATCAGATTGAAAAACAATGTCGTCATTATCGATGAGGTGCGACTTCTGGAATATTGAGCAACCTTGATTAACTGATTTTTAGGCTCATAACCTTATTGAATGTATCAACGAGATGCATAGTCATATGATCGCGCTCGATGTGGTAACACGTTGTCGATCAGCATTAGAGGCGTATCTAGAGAGATACGAGTCGCGAATGAAACCCTCGAACTCCACTCAAATTAAGCGACTCTCTTTCATTGCGAGCGCTATCATTAACCATCTGAAACGGTAAGCTGCTCTTTTCGTCTATTCATAATTTTATTACCAGTATTGCCCTGTACGATTTGAAATAGCGGTGATTGGTGATTGTTTTCCAGGTTATCCGAATCCGAATCTACCCGAATTGTTACTGTGAATGATTACCTGTTTGAGCTTCAAATCGATAATCAAAACCTATGGGAACTAGCCACCTGGATAGAAGGCAGTGGGTTTATCAAAAAACTGATCGGGTTCATGGATCGGCATGGACAATCGGAGGACAAAATAGACATTGTGAAGCCCAACATGAAACCGATGTCTGCTCTAATCGCTTTTAAATCATTCTTCATGTCCTTGACAAATGCTGATTGCGACGGTCGCGTTGTATGGCAATTAATTCGCATCGTTAAGTTTTCAGCCCTGACACAATTCTTTGCAGGTTGTCGATAAGGCCAACAAAACTGCT
Organism: Polymyxa betae; assembly: GCA_003693705.1. Lineage (NCBI taxonomy): Eukaryota > Endomyxa > Phytomyxea > Plasmodiophorida > Plasmodiophoridae > Polymyxa > Polymyxa betae. The sequence continues at coordinate 77,750 of RBZT01000215.1, forward strand.
AGATTCCTGCTTCTGAATCCAACGAAACTGTTTTCGAAAATCGCGAAAGAAGCGCGCTGTGTAATCCTGGCAGGTGGGACCATGCAACCGCATTCGCTCTACAAACAACAGCTTTTTGGAGATCAGGACGATGTTCGATTATTCTCATGCGGACATGTTGTCCCTAGCTCAAATGTTCTCGCGGTTGTCATGACAAATGGTCCCACTCGAGTTCCATTGAATTTCACTTATGCAAACCGCTCTAACCCTGACCTACTGTTGGAGCTTGGTCGTACTCTCTGGTAAGTTTGTTGTATTCAGTGGTAAGTTATTTATCTTATCGTGATGCAGCAATTTGATATCCGTCGCACCGGCAGGCGTAATCTGCTTCTTTCCGTCATATGCTTTTGAAGATGAAGTCATGAAATTTTTCGATCAGCATGGCTTTCTAAAGCGAATCACGGCTAAGAAGCGAATATTTCGCGAACCTCGTGAGGCCGGTTCAGTTCAGAACACCCTCAACAAATTTGCCAAAGCAGTGCACGAATCACAATCTGGTATGATGAAGGCTTTTTCTTGATAACTTAACGATTAACTGCTCAAAGGGGCGTTCCTGGCCTGTGTTGTCGGTGGTAAAATGTCTGAAGGGATCAACTTCAGCGATGACCTGGCTAGGGTACTGGTCGAACAAACTTATAGTGACAAAGCTCTAATGTTTGACAGCTTGTGGTGGTGGTAGGTATGCCATACCCCAATCCGAATGATCCCGAACTGCAAGAGCGCATGAGCTACATGCGCCAGCAAAAAGGCGCCATGACGTCAGATCAATATCTGGAAACCCTCTGCATGCGCGCTGTTAACCAGGTATATCCAACATTCAACAAAGTTGGTTTTACCTACCTGAGATTTGCAGAGTATTGGGAGAGCAATTCGGCACCGAGATGATTATGCTTCCATCGTGCTTGTAGATGAGAGATATACTCGACCTAGTATTCAGCAACAAATCCCTTCCTGGATCAGGGAATCGACAAAAATCGCAGGATCTTTTGGAGAAGCGTATGCTGCTTTAACCCGGTTTTACAAAGTCGCACGACTAAATCCAGCAGCAGCGAGCTCCCATTAGTCGTTACGTACTCTGCTTTACCTATTTATTTCATAGATTTAAATGTGTATTTATTAAAATGCTGCGAAGAATGCCAATCTCTCGAACGAGTGCAAGAACCAATCCATCTCGTTAACAGATCTATGCACTGCTTGGCGGCGTTGCAATAGGCTTTTGAAGGTTAGCACGCTGCAATGCAGATTTAGTTTGTAAGCATCGTCTTCGAATGGAATCAAGCTCAATAGCCATCTTTATGTCATCTTGGCTCAAGGTTTAGAATGCAAACATGATGTCTGTTAACCCGCTAACCGATCCATTGCTGGTTTTCTTCAGTCGAAGAGGAAATCACAGTAATCGTTCCGACAACTGCTGAAGTCAGCTGCATGGTAATCGCTGATAAACGCTTCACCGAAAGGCCACCTATTGCAATTATTCTGTTCAAGCTTGCCGTCCGACCATCGCTGTTCATAGCCCCATATAAGATCAACTGAATCCAAATTTGCAAAGATTTGGATTGATCACACCAAAGCTTACGTCATTGCAAAGCATAAAGAGACATTGAACGACATTGTTCGTGATATTCAGTTTACGGCGCCTCATCTAAACCCATTTCAGAGGCTTCTTCTATCATGTTGCTTCGTATCAACAACCTTCATTAGCTTTCCCTGACGAATAACATATCGTGCGCCGTTAAAGATGCAGAATCGATTGCAGAAGACGTCACGTTGAACTGCTTGTAGCAGTTGGTTACCTTTGGATTTAATTGGGGCCAGAAGCCCTTCGATTTCTGACGCTAGATTGCTGATTGCCATCGTAGCTTGCATCAAATCAGATTCGATCTCTATGCTGAAATTGTCATGCAGCCGGTACAAACGCACCAATGTCATTAGTAATCGGGCAACTGAATTGTAATCTTAGTTTGACGCATGAAGGAGCGACATGCAATCTCACCGCGATGAACGGATGCATTCAGAAGCGATTCCAGCCGGACTTCGAACTTGCTCATGATTTCTATTACTGGAGCCATTGATTGGATCCTTCTCGCGGCTGTTAACGTCGCTTCTGTTATTCTTGCACTGAATCAATAGAAAAGCGATCTCCCAAATGATTGTTACGGTATCCGGCAGCAATGGTCTGATATAATCGGAACAGAGGCATATGCGATAAGATCGTATTGCAAATCCGTTCAGGGTTCAGGCGCCCCTCTGCTTGCAGATCTTTAAGGCGATTGTAATACTCTGCGTTCGAAACTACGCGATGCTCCAGCTGATTGAACACACAATTTAAATCGGCTTGGATCACAACGCCTTCCAAAGCACTCTTCATTGTTGCCTAAGAACGCTCAAGGCAATCGCTTTCCAACCAGGACTAGATTTACCAAAACTTGAAGTTTAAAGCGATGTGCACATTCGGTTTTCCAAAATTGTGCAATAATTTTTTCCATGACTTGGTCGAAGGTGATGCGATCCGGACGGTCAAGGCTCTCGTCAAGCTCCTCATCATTTACATAAATACGCTCGCATAGCAGTCGAGAAGCCACTTCGAGCGATGGCGCTGCATCAAACTCGTCGACCATCACGCTCGACTTGTATTTCTGAGAAACATGCTGCGGATCCAGAAAATAGCTTCTTTGTGTTCTAGAATACTGTATGGAAGAACAGCCGAAACCAAACATCCTGACAGGATCGGTAGTGACTGTTGCTGAATGGCAATGCCGCAATCATGTAACTTTGCAATAGATTTATACAGAAAACTCTAAGCACTCAAAAGATCTCGGCAATCATACATCGAACACCACCTCCTCCGACTGACTCTATGGTTGGAACAGGAACATGAATGATTTTGCTGACATATTTCAGCAGGCGAGAACGCTGGTCTTCGTCAAAAGCCTCATATGCTTGAGTAGACATTGCTAATATGGGATGGCCCATTTTGTTCTCTGCAAAACAGTTTTTGATCAGAAGTTAAAGCAACATAACAGCGAGTTCTAAAATCAGAGCAAGGAATAAATAAGTAATATGACAAAAAACATACCAAGTTCAAGGATGTTCCCACAGAAGGCACCCATTTGCTGCTTGGTAATCTTGATCACATCGCGATTCTCTGAGAGATCCTCTAAAACGACGCGTCGCTGCACAGGATCGACGATAGCTTCAGCACATATGACAGTAAATTTACTGCCTATTGTGAGAATCAAGATTGGAGTGCCTGATAACAACGATGCTAACCGATCGCCATAAGAACATTGGTATGATATATCGGGGCATCATTGGCGTCTAAGGCATAGAACGACACGAGACGATAACCAAGCTGCCTTGACCATTCTTCAGCAAGGCTTAGATGTGTTCGCTCTGAGACGGAGGCGTAGCAAACACGGTTAATACGATCTAACACTATGCTGCCTATAACAGTCTTAATAAACAAAGAGAGAGGAAGAACCAATTACCAGTTCCTTCGAGGAATTGGGGGTCTAGATTCGATTCATAGGGTGTCAAATCGATAACTTTTTCATAGGATCGGATGGATCGAATTTTATCGATGATCTCGGGTCGCCGTTCATTCCGACGAGTGACGGGCTTCATTGGATAGAGTATCAAGGTTGAGTTTCCACCGGCGCATTCTATCAAGTATAAAAAAAGGTGACTAATCAAGCTAGGCCAGACCACATTACCCCCAACACAATGAGTCGAGAACCAGTTATTAGGAAACACAGCGTCAGGTGTGTCGAAACCTGGGTCGCTCACCAAATAAACCTAGTAACTTCATTAGCAACAAAAATTAAGGCCCGATGCTTTGCCAATTGAAAAAAAACTGAAATAGTGATTACATTGATTCCAGCGTGAACTAGTGCAGAGTATAAATTTTGAAATTCGTGAAGGGCATTCCGTCGAATGATCGAATCCTCCTCAGCAGGCTTGTACATGAACTTGTTATCTGCGGCAGCTGCAGGATTGTACCCAAATGCGACAGGAACAACCATCAACACCTACAAAGATATAAATGGGCTAGGTGCCATCATGGTGACATCTCAATACATTATTCGAGCTCTGTCGAGGCATAATTTCACTTTTTGAGTTTAGATCTGAGACGATGATACAACGCTGACCGAATCGGCGAACAAGATAAGAATATAGTTCAACATCAGGACTGGTTAAAACCCAGGAATCACCTTCCAGCATATACTCATCAACGAGGCGTGGTTTTTCACGAGCAATTGCATCTATCGCCAAAATCTTTTTTTTCTCCGACCCTTCCCGCTTTTAGAAAGGCAAGTTTGATCAGAGAAAATTTTTTACTTACCATTACAGGGCAAAAGACATAATACATCGGCAAGGGTGGGACGATTTAAGACGCGATCAAACGGATTGTATACAATAGCAATTCGGTTGCCTTTGAAAACATTGACATTTTTATGAATCGCGGCTAGCCATGATGCACTCCTATACTACTGTGAGTCGGCAACCTGTCCAGGCACAGCATTGATACGTGGAATTAACGCCGCTGTAAAGCAGAAGCAGGTCGCCGATAACTAGGATATCGCGATGGTTACCGGCGTCTAGTATCGCCTGATGCACTGATGATGAGAGATCTGCCATGCCAATAGACGAATGGCATCAACAGGGAGACGAGAGGCGCCGCTTATACACTGCAGAGTTGTCTGCTGTGTAGGCTGTAGGGACCCTATTTCTACGACCCCATTGTTAGTCGGGTCATCCCTTTAACGCGAGGACCCCAACACCCCATTCCTGTTTAGAGCCGTGAGGCTGAGCCCGATTCAGACAGGATTGGGTTGTGATCCATATTATTGCTCGTCGATGTTGTTTGTTGACGATGCTTTGATTTGCCTCAATGATTTTCTTTTTGGCAAAGCATTGAGGGAAGGGATGTATCAGAGAGGAAGACACTGCTGCCAAGCCTCTCTATCTCCGGTTCTTCGGCAAGATTGCCCAGCCTATGCCGCTCTCTGCCACGATCTATGATCAGTTTAATGTCTCTTCCTCTTGTAAAACCTTCTGGACGACATGACTTCTTTCTATACAATCCACACTGCCAGCGTTTAACACTTGGTTTTTGCGAACTTAATGGCAGCAGTTTGCGATTATTCAGTTTGCGAAGGGCATTGAATGCACTGTGTGTCCACTTCCGTAACTGTTAGTAATTTTATTGGAAATTTCTTCTCTAGAACAGTTCCATTTGCTCTTCATCGTCTTGGGGATGCTCTCCTACTGTGTCTTGCTCCATTTCCCTGCAATTAATATTCTCTGTTGGCACTTCACCCTCCCGTCGCTCTTGGTAACTTCTTGCAAGATAACTTTCAACACTAATGCGAGGCCTATCTTGGCATTCTATCTCATCCATAGTACCGTCCGATTCCAGAACCGATATTTCTATCGCTGTCTGCCCGAGAGAGTTGTTGGCGCGACAATCCCAGATTCTTTCTTCATGTCTTGACAGCGAGATCCGTTTCAGATATCGAATTATGTCTGAATCCGACACCGGATCAGAAGGGCAGTGCCCGAATCGTTGCAGCAATGAGTCGAGGACCTCCCGGTCAATCATAGTTCGAACTGGAATGTATTGCAACAGGTCATCGCTTTGGTCTTGCTGCTGGGCCATGATGTCTTCATACTGGTTTCGTTGTCGCAAGAACAGCACAACAGCAGGAACCCGCAATGATTCTAGTGGTTGTACATCTAATGCAGGATCTGTTTCATAGCGAGAAAAGTCGATACCATACAGAGTCATGGCGAAATGGCGAAACACCCTCATGTCTGTATTATTAAGAGGACATTTTTGTGGATTAAAACGGATCGGTCGGTCGCTGGGGCCGATATCGCCTCCGAATCGCATTCTCACCTCTATCGGCCACCAAGATAACTGGCAACGCTATGCTGTCGCCTTCTTCTCGGTAAGTCGCCATCAAGCTCTCGGCATATCGCTTTAATTTCTCCTTCTCGTCATGGTCTCCTAATTTCACCATGTGCTGCTGATCCTGCTCCCGCTCGCGTTTCTTCTCTTCCTGGAAAACACCTCAATGCTGATGGAACACAACCGAATTCGTGATACCATTTGCACTCTATGAAATTGTGCCAGTTGTCGCGTACGTTCACGATTGGCTCGGCCAGCTTCAAGCTGTGACGCCTCATATTCGGCCAAGGCGCGCTGCGCTTCGCGCAAATCCCTTTCGCGTTGATGGCGCTCTTCTTGGCGATTTTTAGCTTTGGCTTCCATCTGGACAGCAACCATCGTCTCCATCTCTTGCTGGGCTTGCTGTCGTTTCTTATTGTTGCCATTTTCGATGGATTGCTCAATGGCCTGAATTTTTTCGCTCTCAGTTTGGGATGAATCGGGCGGCACTCGCGACAGCGAGTCAATAACGCGCTGGTTGAAGCGTTCACGCTGCTCTCTTCGGATTCGGGTGCGTTCGTCTTGTTTCGCTTTGAGGATATCGACCCTGCGCTGGTGTTCGTTGGCATTGCAAATAGCCTGTTTCAATTCGTCGATATCGCGAGCTTTGCTGAGAGCGATTTCTTCGGCGTGCGCTCGCTGAGCATTCAACCTCTCTTCTTTGGTGCGATATTGCTGTCGAATTCGTTCGCGTTCTTGTTCTTCGTCTTCTGAACGAATCTGCGCCAACCTGTTGCGGATACGTTCGCCTTCTCGTTGCTCTTCTAGTTTCGCCTGCCTGCGCTTGACCTCTGCGAGCGCCTTTTGCGCTAAGATTTCGGCTGCGTTTTGTTTCTGCTTCATTTTGCGTTGCATGAGTTTCTGATGTTCTTCACGGTCTGCGGCTTCTCGTTCTGCTTCCACGCCGGCTCGGAAATGCTCTTCTTTGAGGCGATCATCTTGCTCCATTAATTTCTTCACCTGAGAGAAACATCAGAAAGTTTGACGTCACGTACTGTTATCTGAACTTTTCGACAGAACCGACGCTCGATTAGCACTTCGCTAAGTAGGCCTGCACTGGTTAGCTTCCTGACTGCTTCGCCCTGTTCGAAATGGATTTTCTGCGCTCGTTCAATAATCGTTTGACGTTCGGCCTGGCGGATTCTCTCTTCCTGAGCTTCCAGCATTTGCTCGCGCTGCTCCGCCAGTTCCATTCGACGAGCGCGAGCCGCCAGAGCCTGTTCGCGCTGAGCCTCCAGCGTGTTTTTCCAAGTCTTTACTCGAGCAGAGCTCCTTTTCTGTAAATCTTGCATCTGATAGGTAGGTTAGATGATAGTTTTGATATTTGATTACGTTCACTCTTCGCTGGCGAGCTGAGCATGAATCAGCATTCTGCCCATAAACGGACGATTTAATTCTTTCCAAATTTAAGCTTGTAATGATCGCCGATGCCATGAATGAGGAAAACCTCTAACAGCAATACAGATCGGATCCAATCTCTACTACTTGCGAAGATATTTATCAGATTGTCGGCAACCATCTGTCTTACACCATAAGTATTTTCGACGAACTGAGGTTAGAATTATAACTGTAGATGGATATATATTATCTTTAATTAAGCAATCTTTCACTATAAACCATTAGCCGATGATATTGACTACGCTGCTGTCGGTACTGCTTGATGAAATCATCTTCAGGAATAGACCCAGTTACGTATTGGTCGTGTAGATTCTCGCAAGAAATATCAATACGATCGGCCTTTTCTTGTAGCAATCTGGAGACCGAAACTGGGGAAGATTGCAGCAGAATCTTCTGTTGACGTTGATGGACGGTTTCCCATACAGCCAGCTGTTCTCTTATTTCAGATTGCAATGCACCAATCTCCTCTCGCAGCTGCTCTACGCGTTTTTCCTCTTCCAAATTCTCATTCGCGACTTTGGTTACCTCTTGTTCAATCCCTTGCCTTAAAGACAATATAGCTGACCACAACGGCAACTTTTGCACAAAATCTTCCAAAGCAACCTCGTCAGTGACGATTTTCGCTAGCTGCTCCGGCGACAACCTTTTCAGTTCCTCGATTTCCTGAGGAATGGGAGGAAGAGCAATGGCGCTCGGATGCATAGCATCCTTGTTAGAGGGTTGTTCCTGTTGCGATGGCTGCTGTGGCGGCCGATTACTAGCCATTTCGGCAAGTATCGATGGAGGGTTGTTAACAAACTCATTCACAATATTTTGTATAAGGCCGCCAAGAGGTGTCTGAGGATCCCATCCGCTAGTGAGCTGAGGATTAATGACAGTTGAGTCTTGCAACAGTCGATGGGAGATCCCGACCACGGAAACCGTTATGTTTGGTGGCACTACAGGAAACTCATCTGGGAGCCGTCTGAAAGGCAATTAGAAAGAATAAAAACAGTTAAATTCGAACGCACATTAACAATAAAAACCGGGTCGTTGCTGTATGGACAGGAAGATCGAACGATTTGCCATCGGGATGGGCAATCACGGATGGATGCATACGCTTCAGATCAGTTATCTGCATCTGCCGCCTACAAGAGCAATCAATCGACATCGTCGTCACGACGAATCGCCTGCATACGGTCGCTGCTCGGGAGCAGGCTGCTTCCGTCTGAACATGATTCGTCCCTACTTCCTGCCTTTTATAGAGACCGATTTCGTATGGCAGCTGCTAGAGGCAGGATAATGAGTATCGTAAAACAGCGGGCTGAAAGTTGCGAATTCGCAGACCCAGCTGTCTCCTATTTAATCCATTACAGATTTCTCACTTTATCATTCTGCTATTCGCTCGTCTGTCGTCATGAGGCCTGTGCGGCCGCGTTCAACAGATTCCATCCCGAGAGGTTCTCCTGTGGTTTTCATTGACAGTCATTTTCGTTTTGCTGGTCGTTCTCGAAGAATCTTCGATGTTACAGTCGTTGTTCTGTTTTATCCCTTTCAGTCCGCTTTGTCTCTGTATGTGACACAATCCAAGACCGATATAGAAGTGACTCAACTAAAGCGTTAACACAAATTTGCCTACTTTGGGCGCGTGCCGCCTGGAATGTTTATTCTGCTGGCTGGAACGGGCCAGTCCAAAATGCAATACTTCCAATTCATGCAGAATTGCCAAATCTTGTTGATTGTCATTCTCGCCTGTACAATTCCGACTTTTGATGCCCAATGTTCATCGCTGGTTGTCAACGGCTTCTTCAACAATGAAAGTACCACAAGGAATGCTTTGGGCGAGCTGTCAGGTGATGATGGCACCACTCAAGGCGTCAGCATCGTTGGCGGCCGTCTCATCATACAGACCAAACCAGGTGTCGCCGGAGGGTGGTATACCGATATCGATTCTGGCTGTAAAAATGTTTCCAGTCAAAATTTCGATCAAGTCGAAGTTGTTTGGTCAAACAGCTCTCCATCAACTTTAGTTATTTCAGTACTATGGGCCGCTGACGAAACAGCTTGTCAAACACGGACCTGGACGACAACATCTGCTGGTGCTGACAGCGGCGTCATTGGTGATACAAGCAAGACGACGTCTTTTCAGCTAACGCCTCAGATGACAGCCGGATTACACGCGATCTATCTTGGCTTGCCAGCCCAAGAGAGCTCCACTACCTACAGCATTCGTAGCATTCGTCTGGTCCAAACACGCAATTGTGTATTGTCGGCAACGAAATCGGTACGGGCCAGCAACACAGCGCTGAGCCTGTCGTTGGCGTTCGTGTTGATTCTGGTCACTTTCACATTTACTAGCATGGTCTTCATAAACTGATAAAATCTAAATCCAGGAGTTTATTTAGGATGTCATTCTTCCAGGCTCAGAATCATTACCAATGGAGCGACATTACTTCTGATCAAATCTCGATCGAACTTCGATAGTTATCGAATTTTCGTCAAGCAGGCGCGACCTGGCCCTTTGACTGAGTAACATTAACATATCGAAGTTCGTCGTCGTCAAAGGCAGACAGGGCGCGACCCTCACGGACCCTGTAGGTACTCAGGTCTGGGGTGAGTTTGGGGCGCTGGGCTCTACTCACGATGTCAACTGCTACAGCTGATATCGATTCGCTCTTGAAAGAGACCGACCAATTCTTGACCCAGCATAATTTGGCGAAGCCGACGCCTGCTGAGGCCGCCAATATTGCTACAGATACGGATGACGACGATCCGGTGTCGGGAAAACAGGTCGATCGTTTGCTGAGGGATACCGATTCCCTGCTTCGGGACATCAGCCAGGTTTCGGCATCGCCACCACCTCCGCCGCCGCCGTTTCACGACGATTCCGATGATTCGTTATCGTACCAGAATGTGAAATCGATGCGGTTGTCGTTCGATGAATCGGACAGTGATGTAGCGGCTTTGGCTGAAGAGGTGGAGACACGCCCCAGTATTTATGAACCAATCTCTCTTCGCCAAAGTTCAGATTCCATTCTACAAGACACCGATTTATTATCAGGAGAAGGTTCCTGCTATTCGCTGTATCAGAATCGTTGTCGGTTGTTGACAGATTGTAGATTTTTCGAATCTGAATCGAGTTCTAACGAGATGCGGGTTTCCTTGCTTCGAAAGCTCGGAGCCGACGCGCTCGGAGCTCCACAAGACATTGGTTTCGGTTTTATCACAATACGAAGTCAAAGGCGATCTGATTCAAAATCTGCTTGATCAACAAAGTCGAGTAATGTGCCGACTTTTTACATTTCTGATCCTTACTGGCATTTTGTAGGAAAAATCGTCGAACTCCCAAACGGAATATCTCGAGGCCACCAATAAATCCCTGAATGCGAAGCTTAAAGAAGCTCATCGTACAATAGAGGTCGAAGTCCTATAATGGGCATTCATCTCCAAACTCTGATTTGCTGATTCTGGCTTAGGCCCTAAGAGATTCGAACTTGAATCGTGCAGGCCCGGATGCAGATGACCTGGCGGCTAAGAATGAGCTGGCTCGTCTTCGATCGAAGACCCAGTCGCTTAAGTCGAAAATCTCGCTACTGGAGAATGAGATTCGTAAGAAAGAATCAGCTTTAGATCAGATGAGAGAAACAATCGCGAAACATAACGCCAAGGTTAGAGAAAACGACTTCGGGAACTCTGCTTGCATGCTTATGTATGACCCGTAATAGGAGGAGCTCCGTCGGCAACGAGAATCGGATCTTTTCCGAAAGATGTTCGAGCGTGGCGCACGACCAAAAGATGCCCGGACTCTTGAGATGATCGGCGCTTTCGAATCACAGCGCACCCGAATGCAGGACGAAATCGATATGCTTTCACGACGTCTTGCCCATCTAACTGAGGACGACGTCCGACGAACAGATCATCGTTATGATGAAGAGCTGTAATTCTTTACGCTTACAGAGTTGTGGCGCTCCTGTAACGCGATTTGACAGGCGTGGAACGTTGGATCAGCTCAGAGCCGACAATGCCCGATTGAATGAGGAACTCAATGTTCGTCCTACCAAGAAACTATGGGATGACATAAACAATGAGCTGAAAGTTGCTAAGGCTCAGCTGGCGGAAGCTCGGAGGTTTGTATCTTGGATGAATATGAACTTCTGTTTAACGTTGTCTCAGCGTGGCAGATGTCCGGAAACGGCTATCAACTCGTGAGCTGATCGATCGCGATGTTCATCGTAAATCTGTCCGAATTGATGATTTACCGCAAGCGATCTGTGTAGAGATTTTACAAGACATCTGTCGAATTCTGGAGCTGGACGATGTCGTGCTGATTACGCCGGCTGTTAAACAGATATGTGCTGCTGTCACCAAGATTCCACTTCTTCAAAACGTGAATAAGCTCCGTTTTCTTAGATTTTTTGGTTCAGGCTTGAAATTTCTTGGCCCGTTTTCCCACCAACGTAGGAACTGATTCTAATGTGTAGTTTGTAAGCGAGATCGTGAAAATATCGGGTCTCGAGGTTGGGGACGAGGTCGCTGTTGTCGCGAATCGAGTCATTCCAGTGATCCGTTCCTGGAAGAAAGATATGAGAACGCTGGCACAATTGGAAACGTTCCAGCGAGATCTCTGGCATCGCTTACAAACGCGAAGTAGGACCGCGGTTCCTCGATCGAAGTCAGAGCCTGGATCCGAAAGCCAGGTAGGAGGACACCACGAGTCCAATCCAATCTTTATATCTGTTTAGTGTGCTGCGATTTTGGCCGCCGTTGATGAGCTAATTTGCACGGAAGCTTCCCTTCTCGATACCAGAGAGGCTTATCAGAATCTTGACGAACATCTAAAAGTAGCGTTTTCTTGTGGTCAAAAATGCTACTGCATTTCTGAGTCTTGCTAGGAGCGACCCGACATTCTGTGCAACAAGATCGTCCAGCATTTCATGCAACTGTTCAATGTGGAATCTATTGAAGGACTACTGCCGGCAATGAGCAGAATCAGCGTCGATATGGAATCGACTCGAAACTTCCTCAGAGCGGTTCGCTCAATCTTGCGCCTGGATCCGAACGCTTCCGTATCAACCATCATGTCACGAATCGAGCGCCTTACTGGCGGTACAGCAGATGGTGATCGTCACGATGAGGCTGATTTCCAGACTGTCGATACCTTGATTCAAGCACGAGGGTTGCTCAGGGTTGACAAAAATGGTGACGTCCTGGGTGCATGTAGAAAGTAAGCGAATCAGATGGCCGGAATCTTGCTAAAATCGTTTCAGGTTGATGGATAGATGCGCGTTATACGACAGCCTTTTCCCTCGTGTTGACCGCATGATTAACAGGTTATTCAACATTCTCCATGTCCGACATATGGTAAGCTGCTATTGTCCTGAGTCGATCGATACTTTCCTCAAGCATTTTAGGATGAGATTGTGCCCGCTGTACAGAGGCTGGCAATAGCCACCTAATCTGGACCTGTGCTACCAATCATTGTACAAACAATAACTTTATTTTAAAAAATGTCTTCAAAATTTATTTAAAAATGCGCATTATTTTCTCTGAGGTAATTGACTTTTTCTTGTCATGTGTTCATTGTTTTATGGAGCATGGCGATCTTCGGTTTCGTTGGAGATCCGCCGGCCGCGCTGATGGCATTGCTGCCGTATACGCTGGCAGCCATACTGTCACCTACTCCCTTCTACGATCATATGTCGACGAAGTCGCTTCCTATCTGGCACCATATTCCGGTTGCATCGCCATAGCGTATGATCGCTCTCTTGAAGCCCTCATTACAGCCCTAGCATGTTTACAATGCGACAATATTTGGTTCACGCCTATCACTGATCGTTGCGACGACGTCCTACGCGAGACCGACCCGATCTTAGTCGTCGCACCTGCTGATTTCTTTGTTCCCAATTCGTATACACGGGCTACTATCGAATTCATAGACGACCAAGTCCTGATCGTTTCCGACCCGATTACCAAACAATTTGCTGCGAATGACGATCGATGTTGCTGCTTGTTTACATCGGGATCCGGCAGTGTCCCGAAACGCGCCATCATCCGCTGGACGGCTCTCTCCAATCGATTACGCTGGATGTGGACGACCTACCCGTTTCAACCCGGGTCACGTCTTGCATGGACGACCTCTATCACGTTCGTCGATTCGCTCTGGCAGATATTCGGCGCCGTACTGACCGGTGCCACAGTGGTTATTATTCCAGCGACTACCTGCCGTGATCTGCGTCTTCTGAATCGGACGATCATCGATCTAAAAGTGACCCATCTTGTATCGATACCGAGCGTTGCTCGTGGTCTGGTCTCCGGCTGCTGGTCGGACCCAGCACAACGTCCCGTCGATCTGCAGCAGATTGTGTGCAGTGGTGAACCGTTAGAGACGACCTTGGCCATACAGCTGCGCTGTCTGTTCCCTTCCACCATCTTATTGAACTTGTACGGATGCACTGAAGCCATGGGCGACTCCCTGGTTTTCGAATGGTCGCGCTCCTCGATCGTCAATTGGACAGAACCCATCTGCCCTATCGGATATCCGATCCCAGGCAATACCATCACTTTCGACACTGACAACCAGATCGTGATTTCGGGCCAACAGGTCTGTGCTGGCCCAGTCGCAACAGGGGATATCGGGCGGTGTGATGGCAAGGGCCTGTATCACTATGTAGGACGTGCGAATCGTTGCATCAAACGTAATGGTCAATGGGTCTCTCTAGACCAAATCGAATCGCGTTTGCATAGCCATGGGCGGGTATGCCAGGCCGTCGTCGTCCACGAGAACCACGACGTTCTGGTCGGGGTCGTGCACGCCCCGAGCATGACGACGGCCGAGCTACGCGCTTACTGTGCCACGACGCTGCGACCTTTCGAGATCCCGGACCAATGGATCGTGGTGGGAGGCGCCTTGCCTCGGACACCCAGCTGGAAGCCCGATATCCCGAAGATCTGCCAGATGGTGTCGGTGTCGGCGGATCCCCGACATCGGGCGAGTACGGTCGCCATCCTCGGCGACGTGCTTTGCAAAACGCTGGGCGTTGATGCAATCGGGGAGCACGACCCGATCTTGGACCGATACGGGCTGGATTCGCTACGGGCTACGTTGGCGTTCGGCGTCATCTGTCAGCGGCTGGGATTGGATTCCGCCCTTTTGCGTCCTGCACATCTGGCCACATTCCCGACGTTAGCCGCGCTCGCAACGTTTGCCGAGACGCAGATGAAGGCATCTCCGCTGCCCAGAAAGCGACATAAGCCGAGCCGTGATATTGCAGGCGCTGCGAAATTGGTGGCGTTTTGGTCTGTCGATACCGGCTCATGTGTGGATACTGGCCCAGTCCTCCTATCCGACTCGCTATTGGTTGCAGTTTCGCATTCGGGTGCGGTCGTGGCGATCGCTCTGCATTCCGGCTTCGTCATCTTTACCAATACGTTGCCATCGCGAATCGAAACGTCACCGATGATCTTCAGGAATCGGATCGTGGTCTGCTGTCGAAATTCGACTGTTTATGGATTGGACAGGGAAGATGGTGCCGTACGTTGGCAGGTCGTACTGCCCGACCAGGTTCGTGCCGTTCCAGTCGCCATCGATGATCGTCGTCTCGCGCTATCTTGCTATTCTGGTTCACTCTGTATCGTATCTATATCTGATGACGAAGTGGCTGTGTCTGAGGAAATTGATGGAAAGGGCCCCTTGAGATCGGCACCAGCTTTCGATCAAGCTTCAGACATGCTCGTGATTGCGTCACTGAAAGGAATCGTCTATGGATACAGTCTTGCTACTTCGGAGCATTGCTGGTCGTATCCTGTCGGATGCCCTGTGTTTGCAGACCCCACCTTATCGGGTGATCATGTTTATATATTAACTGCCCGTGGTGACGTCTTCTGCCTGTGTTTAAGAGATGGCCGGCCGATCTCGTATATCTTTCTAGATGCACAAATATTCGCCACGCCGACTATTTCTAACGACCTGATTTTAATCGCTACCCAAAATAGGGGCCTGTTCTGTTATAGTCTATCTCTGAAAGAATGTCATTGGGTCTGGCACCCTTACGGTGTCCAGTATTGTTCGCCCGCGGTTGTTCTTGATTGTCTAATCTATATTTGTTCCACGTCTGGCCGAATCGAAGTGTTGCGCTTAAGCAAGACGGTACCCGAATTGCTGACCTTCTACCAGCTATCAGATGAATCGTTCGCTACCCCGGTTGTTCACGATGACTTTTTATTGATCGGATGTCGTGATGATCATATCCATTGTTTGAGATTACAATCATGATACGTACCTAATCTTCAAGATCATGATCAAGAGGAGTCAAATATGTTCCTTGCAAAGATCGTAATAAGATTGATGCCGCTCATGCATTTTATGGCTCGCACAATGAATCAGTCCAAATCATCACAACCAGCGCGTGCCCGTCATATGGTACATTCTTTATTACATTCACTTTTTGCCTGTGAAGTCGGCTTGGCTTTGTGAAAAAAGCGACTTTAATGCTTGGTTTTTCGATAAGCAACTGCGAAGCCTTTCGTATGTCTGCTCTGAATCGTCTTCGGTTCCCGATTCCAATTTTTGCATCAAGGCGTCGGCATCGTCTTTGCAAACAATGGAGCCCATGCAGTAGTTTAGTGCCATTGCAGATTTAGCATGTTTTATAGGATCATCAGCAGTATTCATGAACTGCAACAAAGCGGATCCACATCGCGATTTTACCTAAAAACAAACTCAGTACAACAATAAAGTTGACACCAGTGCATACCAGTTTTCGAATATCGTCATCGGAAGGGTCTCGAGGAATATTCGAGTGATCTTCTACCGGATCCAGGGTTTCTCCAGTATTTGAAAATAGGTTCTGGACGCGATCCATACAGCTCTCGAAAGAATCCAGAGCCGGTCGAACATCGATTTTGATGGACTGAACACTAACTGTGTCATGAAGGCCAGGAACTTTGTCTTTCTGCACTCCACTTTCATCGTGATAATAATCAAGAACATATCGAACCTCCTGTCCTGAATGAAAAGTCAAAAATCAATTCTCTTTTTGACATTCTAAAATGCTACCACATCGATCAACAATCCAATCGTGCCGGTCAAACGGAACGCCATATCCAAGCTTGCTTTTAATCCAGGCTTTTGGTGTCAGCTGATCAGGCCTTCCCATAAAACGGAGCAGAGTCGGATTAGGACACGATTTGCACTTCTCTAATGCCAATAAGTTTCTATCGCGTCCCCTATCAAGATGTACAGGTACCCCATTGAAGCAACTGGCGCCACCTACAGGACCACAGATGAATCATACAGACTAACAATAAGACTCTCATTGCTTACGTTCTCTCATTCATATTGTTGTGAATAGCAACGACCTTATAACAGTTCACAAATAGATATCAAAACGTATGTCATATTAGTCGGCGTACCGTATCTACTTCTTTCTCTGCGACATCTTCAGCCTTCCCTTTACGTACCAGAGCATTATAAAACATTTGTGGTGATGGGTCTAAGATGAACATTTTAGCAAGCATTTAAGCCATTGGAATGTTCGTAGTACAAAGCCAGGTGTTATCAGTTCCTCCTTTCGGGATCGTGGACTGAATTCGATCGGTAGACAGCGGGGCTTTCTGCCCTGGAGCTGGATTCTGATTCGGATTGACAGCCATTTGATTAGCAGGGTCGATTCGTTCCCCATATACATTGTATACATGCGGGTGCCGATATTTAGCCCGAGTCTTCTCATCGACCGGGCAGCCAGAAGCCTCAGCATGGTTTACTGGACAGCCAGACAGCTTTGAATCGGCCGGCGTGGACGCGTTGGCATCAGGCGTAATCGGGCAAGCCGAGGCACTTTTGGCATCTTGCTGAGTCTCTCCCATCGCTATTGTACAGGGAGGCAGAGACGACTGTGGGGCACTGGCCTCGTAACGATCACGCACTCGCGACCCGTCGCTGTCCAAATCGTATCCCCCCACATTTTGGCACTTGCACTCAGGGCCCCACATTTCATTCATTCAGTCGTCGCTGTCATCTGCACAGGAAGCAAGCTATCAAACTGCATGATGAGAACAATCTCAACTCATCCCTCCACATTTCCTCACAGGTAACGTTACCCTCAAGTCTGATTCGCAGACGTGATCCTACCGAGCGCAATTTCAAAGGCTTTCATTTCTGCTGTCACCTTTCTCCCTCTTTCTCGAGCTCTATCCTTCTCTCTAACTCTCATCACAATCTATATTACTATATTGGATTATTGGTGTCGATGTCAGGCTCCAGCAGTTATGTCAATTCCAGTCTCTGGATGCAGATGGTCGATGAGCATGGCGAAATGGGCATCCAGACTTGGTGAGCCATCAGCGAAATGGTATCTTACCGCCAGATGTGAATGTGATAAATATGGCCGTAAAATCCTAACGAACTTTTGACGTTCCCTGATAATACTGGGCCGAACTGCTAGATTTCAGCAAAGAAGCAAAGATCGACGAGAGCTTCTACATACAGGGATTCTTCCACTGGAATGGCGAGCCAGCAATTAACAACTTGACAGAGTGCGATCGAGCCACTTCTGCAAATTTCTTTGATGCTATTTCGTCCAAAGGGAAGGCCCCGGCTCCAGGGCTGTTGCCAGTATCGATCCAGCGAACTTCATCAACTCGGGACCAAACATTGTCGTGCTTCTGTCGGGCTAGTTCCGTTATCATCTGTATGATAGGTCAGGCTGAGGATGAAGACAAACTCAGTGTTCTGCCTGATTTATGACGACACCACCTCGCGAGAACCCAGCAAGAACAAGTCTTGGTACGGCATCCATCTTAAGTTTTTCACTGATATTCTCCAGCAGGCTATATAAATGTTCCTGTGAGCCATCAGATCGAATCAACAGCATCACACGCTCTTTCATACGGTGGCATGGCCATCTGATCGGTAAGGTGCATCACCGCTATTAGGGGCGGCACTCACAAAATTTGAAAACCAAGCCGTGTCTCCGAAGTGCTTCGCCGGTCTCACAACGATCGCGGAACTCACAGAGCGATCGTGCTTCAAAAGCGAAGCGACCGTTTTCTCGAATGAGAACTCCCGCAACTGGCTCGGCATCTGACTCTCCTCGTCCATGATATCGCCAGGAAACAGGACCGCCATTCGGGTTCGCTCCCGGTCTGGGTCGATAGCACAGCAAACCGTGTTCCTGCAGCGATCCAGGCCAGCGACGTCTCGTAGCCAGATGACGTCCTGCTGTTTAGTCATGATTCGTCCAATATTAGTGCTGAATGGCGCTGCGGAGGGGCTGCTCGACGTTAAGATGTTCAACCGAGCTCGTAACATGCATGAACGATTTCGGACCGAGATCAAGTGTCATGGTTGGTGTCATTGCGAATTTTGAAATTATTTCGATCGGCAATAGCGGCGATTTATTCACGGCAAGTCGGCAACTATCAGATGATGGTTATGTGCCCCCATTCGGTCGATCTCTATTGTTCGCGTCATGGATTATAGGTTTGAAAATGGCACGCGACCCATATCTTTATACGTGCGATTCTTAATGGCTGCACGAGACCCGGCCTCGTTGGTCGCGGCCGTCAAGCACGATGACGGCAATGGCGTTGCCCAGATCCCGTCGAATTTATCCTCAATGACTGCCGATCAGATCTGTGATTCGCTGCTTGCTAGTGAAGAAATCTATGTACAAGATTGCCTTCGAGTCCTGTCTGAACAGTTCGAAAAGCGACTGCGTTGTCACAATGCGATGAGTTGCTCAATTTTAAGCGATGTCGAGATTGAAAGCATATTCTTGAACATTACTGGGATTTATGCGGTCAATCATCGTTTATATCGCGATCTGTTAGCAGCTCGGTTGAGTGGCAATCTGCCCGAACAATTCGGGAAAATTATGACACAAATGATCCCCTATTTCAAACTTTATGCCAACTACATCAACAAACAGAAAACAGCGGTTCAGATGTTGAATCAGCTACGAAAGCGAAAAGGCAAATTCGACGAATTTTTATCGATCAGCGAGAAGTGTGCGGGTAATCGGCCTGTTAACAAAATAATGGAAGGTCCCCTGTTTCGCCTTCCACAATATATTGTCTTTCTGGCAACATTGCTAAGGAAATTGACGGACGGTAGCGAAGCGAAAAAGGAGGTCTTGAACGCCATTCATGCAATCCACCAGGTACCCATACCCAACTTTAGAGGAATCTAGAATCCCAGCTTGAGTGAAGTTCAGGTGGCTGATCATGTCTCGAACAATCTTAGGGACGATGCGCAGAGGCGACAAGTCGTCAAATTTCAAGAAAAATTGTTTAAAGGCGGCGTTGCCTTAGTGACACCATCTCGACTCGTTCTGAAATTCGGTGAATTGCACAAAGTGTTTCAAAAAAAGTCGCTTATGCATCAGTCCAAGCGGTACCTATTCATTCTGTTTAACGACATGCTCCTCTATGCATCCTTGAAAACGGCAGTTCAGTCAGCGAAAGTCAAACACGTCCTGCAACTAAAAGGCATGACAGTAGCTGATCTGCCCGAGAAACAAAATTTCCCTGTTCACAATGCGTTTTATGTAAATTCGCCGGTAAAAAAACTGATCCTGGTCGCTAAATCGGCTCAAGAAAAATCTGAATGGGTGGATGCTATCAGCAAGGCGATTATCAACTGTAATACGTTGCAATCGGAACTGGTCGGGCAACCAATACCTGCTGATGAGATTGAATTTGAAAAAATGATCTTCAAGAAGAAGTATCGAACGATTATTCAGAAAGGGAATGGATTGCGAGAACGTCGTGTGCAGAGTATGATTGATGCCGTTGAGCTATCGGATTCAATCAGTATTCGGCCTATACCCGACATCGTTGTGATCCACGAGTCGCCTGCACATCAGGCAGTGCCAAATTCAACCTTAATCGCGGACAATGTGCTGCTTAACAAACGATCGACTATCCCAGAAATTCCTCAGATTCAAAATAGCGATGGTGATCTACCAGAGGCGGATTCTGATGACGATACGGTCGCCAACGATGACGCAGGCGGCAAGCCAGCGGTTCCGGATGAACTGGCGATCCCTGTAGCGCCAATTCCACCTCCAGTCGACCGTCAAGTTTCCAGTCAGAGAAGGAACTCGGCTCCTGAGCGACCACCATCCAGAAGGAGCGCCTCCGCTAGTGCGCCACCACCAAAAGCCGCTCCAATGCAGTTCCTGGACGAAATTCGAGCAGGAAAGGAATTGCGGAAAGTCGAGCCAAATGCCAACCGGTCGCGACTGTCGGAATTTGAATCCGATCTGCACGCACAGCTCCAGTTCTCGCTGGAAAGGTATAGGAAATTCGTCCAGCATGACGACGACGACCTGTCGGATTCCAGATCCTGGGATTAATAATTCAGTTAAGTACATATATATAGCAGTTAGAGAATGCCAGGTTGACTTAGTTGCACCAAATGGATTTGTAAGCTCCGTTCAGCGCTCTCCAACAGAGTCAACGTTTTGATTAGAGTCTCGGCTTTCAGCAATCCAGAATCTTGTTCTAGAGCGATCTTCGTTAGTTCATCCAAAGCCTGAGATAATGCTGCAAAACTTCTTGCGGAATTACTCATGCTCGCCACGATTTTTTCTAACGCTTGTCGACATGACTGTAAGGATCTCAACAGAACAACATCAGAGTCCCAGCATACGCCTGAAGCTGGTAGCTGTAGCGAAAATTTCTCTAAAGCAACGGCCAACTGCCCATTCTGTTCGCTTGCGATTTTCAGATTGGAGAGTGTCTTAGTCAAGGCTCCATGGCATCCCAGAACATCATCAACAGCTTTATACACTTGTTTCCTCTGCAATGCCAGCCGGATGTTTACAGTCGATTTCATCAATGCATCGACAGCCGAAGCGACACAACCCGCCCAATTCTCGAATCGCTGCTCTGATTTGCGGAAATTCTGTTCAAGCAAGGCACGGGTGTAGGCTGCCTGAATAATTGTGTTCGCCAACGCCTGAGCTTTGCGCATTAAATGCGAACGAGAACTTGCTTTGTCTGAAGCTGCCAGTGTTGTAGTAGAAATAGACGATTTCAAGTCAGAAGCAGATGGACGACCTGGCGTCTTTCTTGACTTCGCAACTGAAGGCGTTTTGGTTTTAGCAATCGATGGTGTCTTGGCCGAAGTGTGGCCGCCTTTCGATTTAGACACTGATTGCGTCTTGGACTTGGCAATAGATGAAGCCCTTGTCGTGGTTTTCGGTGTCTTTGCTAGCGATTGTCGCCTAGGCGTTTTCTCACCGGATTCAACAGGACGTTGCTTTGTTATCGATGTTAGATAACGAGATTTCACTGTAATTTGGTCAGCTTTAACTACTTCCATAGCGATGACGAACCTTTCACAACCCGACGAGACGATTTCGGCGCCGGCTGTGACGCCTTCGCTCGTCCGGGTGTTTCGAATGCCAACCGAATTGGTTGCAATGGCGCCCGGCCAACCGACATGCATGGGCTGGACATGGCTGGGCTTTGATCTTCATGAGAAGCAGCACCTTGAGCAAATGGCGTCATGTCGACTGTCATGGGCGCACATTACAGTGTAGTGGAGGCGCCCCTGTTTCAACACAATAAAACGTTGAAGACAGATTTAGAGCCTTCAACAAGCCTATCTCTGTACATACATCCATAATTGTAATCCCATAAGCACGTAGATCCATAACACGTAATTACGTTGATTCATGGGGAGATAATTCTGGAACGGAGAAATCCAGAAGCGCCATTTTCATGAATAAGAACAGTTCTGCAGATGACGATACGACTTTTATTGCTTAAATAAATACTGCTGGTTGCACAAAGAAAAAAGATTAACTTGATAAATATGGTTGGATACATATGACGATAAATCAGTCGTCATCCCAATTCTCATCGTCGTTATCATCGGCACCCATGGCCTCTAAAGCATCTGGCGCTCGAACAATCTCTGCATCAGGTTCGATGACAGGATTCTGAGAAAGTTTGGCTGGCGGTTCGGCAGCAGTAGCCGATTCTTCCGCTACCGGTGGTCGTACTTCCTCTTTTTTGGGCTTCTTGTTTCCATCCGACGTCCTGGGCTTCCTTGGTCTAGTAAACAATAAGAAATGGGTTCCAGTATTATTTGGAGGAGCGTTCGTTTACTTTGGAGTTTTCGAGGCCTTGCCAGACTTCTCTGGCTTCTCGGCCAAATCAGGAACTTGCTCGACAAGAGGCTTCAAGAAATCAAACTTCTGCGACTGCATAACACATTCTTTGAAATGACCAGCTTGGATGACATCCGACTCTCTCGCTTTAGCTACTGAGATGGCTTTCTGTAACAATTCTTCGAGAAATAATTCGACCTGCATCATGAATCAGTGGACTACTATGAGCAATATATCCAGATTACCGATCGGGAGATCATAACGGGAACCTCGGCAGCAATTTTACCAACATCATCGTCCATTTGCATGATCTGCTTGATCTTGCTCTGCGCCAAACAGCATCAGCCGAATCGGCAGCCAACCTGCTCGAGAAATACCTTTGGGAAAACGGTTCGTATTTTTGTACTCATGGTCTAGGGCGCAAGACAACGCTCCAATAAACAGTCAAGTAGCCGACGACGATGGCTGACAAGACGACGACAAGATTTCAGATAGCGACAGCAGCAGCCTCTTCTAAACAGAAGGCCGCGCCAATCGAAATTTCTTTAAAAAATCGCTTTTCATCAACTGAAAAATTGTGCAAATTGTTAAATCAGATGATGAGCCTGACGATTCGATAATGACACAGCAATGATTGCAGAATCGATACAATTCGTTTATTCAGATGAAGGTTGGTTTCGGGGAGTCGTGGTTGTGACCGTCACTCCATGCAGAACAGGCATCCATTCTTTCAGTAAGTCATTCACGAGTCGGTGTCGTTTCAACGTCGACATTCCTTCGAATTGCTTGGATACAACATGAATCTGGAAAAATGCACCTGAATGGGCTGCTTAGAGAGATGAATCGATTCGCATTCAGACGAACCGCATCCTCCTGAGGTATCAACGACATCCACGACCGAGTCCTTCAAGCCCGATCGTAATCGATTGATAATCTGCTCTGGAGATGGCTGTGTGATGGCTGAGCTGAGTGCCCTCGACCATCGCCTTATCATCGTGTTGACCGACTCCGGGGCACTCCGCCAACAAACTCGTCTCGCTTTCGTCAACGCAACTGAAGTTTATGGTTGGTTGTACGTATAAACAGATCATGAAATCGTTATTTGAATTTGTTCGTCTCAATCTAACGCTCAAGCAATATACGGATATGAATATTAGCCAGCGGCATTATAATTTTGGCTGAGCCAAACCATCGCCGACATTAACAAACCCATTTGGTGCTAGAGTGTTAGATCTATTCTGATACTTGTGCAATATGCGATAGAATCCTGCTCAGAGGCGCTCTTATCGCATTTGAATTTGTTGTCGGCAAAACTCAACTGGACCTGATTTTGCACGGCAATTGAATTTATCTGGTGTGCGAATTTGTGTTCGGTTTGTTCACGAACCGCGATAAATTTGGCAATCGGTTGTCTTTGTTTTGGAAGAACAGCAAACCGATATGATGCGGGAATTGCAGAAACGACGCCATTCCAATTTCCCAAACATTTCACGGATTTGGTTCAGCGCGTTCTTTTGATCTCAATTTTCGTCGATTACTATATTCAGTCTTGGAATCGATTCAGTCAGCCTATCCATAGAGCTGAGGTTGAGACTTGAGCCTGTACTTTCCAGATATGAAATTGAAGAGCTAATTTCAATATAAAACTACTGATACGAGTGATATCTATATTAAAATTTGCGATGAATGAGTCCAACTATATGAAGGACAAACGGCGGTAACAGAGAAAAAGATGTTCGAATGCTGCTGTGATATGAAACACGATTGGATTAGTGAATATTGATTCGCTGATCTTTGTCAAAAAGCGGCGCTGTCCCCTCAGCGCATGGCCGGTAAAATTCAGGCCTAATAATAAAACTATGTAGGGTAATAATCTCTCAAAATCGAGAAGCACTTTACAGAAGCCATGCAGATCTCAGTAGATGTGATCGATAAGCAATGTGAGAGAAATTCACGACAAGGTACCTGTTTGTAAACAATCGAGGAACAGGGCGATTGCCCTCTTTTATAAACACGAAAACCGTTTCGCAGACAATCCTGCTCACTTAATACTATTCTAGCACGACCCCAGCAGTTTCCTTCTGGAAGAGTCCAATCTCGGACTCGAGCCGAACTGAGAGCCGAAGCTGACATAGCCCGAATAGCCTGTTACGATCGTGACGGGCGAGTAAGACGTCGCCCGTATGCGCAAAAGCCGACCCGAAAGTCGATTCTGCACTGATAGGCGGCCACAGGTCTTGGTGTGCGGCAACATAGAAGATATCAGCCGGTACTTTTTACCTGTACCTTGACCTAAAATCTGCGAGCTTCTCGTTGATCGTCTCTTTGTTCTAGAAGTCGCTGGACCTGTAACCGATCATTACAGGACGGCGGTTCAGTCGCGCAACCGTCGAACGTTCACGACATCCGCCCAGTAAACGTTACTTCTGGGGTCGTGGGGCGCCGTCACGCTCCCCATCTTATACCAAAGGTAGGTTATGCTTGGGCACATGTGGCGATGTAACCCTTTAGAAAAGCGCGTGACTTGTTGACTGTCGTCATGTTTGCCGTAGGGATACATCAGTAGTAGTCGTTGAAGGGTGTGGCTTTAAGAGGGGGAGAGCCATAGAGACCACACTATTCAGTGATCCATTGCCCATGGGCAACGAACGGCATCAGGGTCGGTCTTCGGTCAGCTCCATCCCCGAAGCCCAGCTGATCGGCACCATTCTCGATGATGATATCGCCACGCCACTGATTGCCATGCCGCGACCCCAAGCGCCCATCTCGCAGCCATATAACAGATCGACCTCGGCGCCGCCCCAACTGTCGCTTGATGGTAGCCGATCATCTCTGTTACTTCAACCTGTTAATCGTTGTAGGATCGTCGATGGTATTTGTCAATGGCGAGGTGATCTCACCGGAAGATCCTCGCCTATCTCCGGCGTATTACGCGTATTATTATTCGCAGCGACCGATCGACCCCAGATTGCCTCCGCCGCTGCTAGATTATAGCTCTTGGAGCTCATCAGCCCATCCCCAACCTGACGCTTTCAAACATATGCGTTTACCGATGATGAATACCCCTAAACGCCCTGGAGTTATCAACCCAAAGGGATCGGCATGGGCTATGGAAAAGTCGTTTGGGGCATCGATGATCCAACAGGACTTTCCTCGAACGCCATCGCCTCTGTTTCCTGCTGGATGGATGGCTTCCAGCCAGAAACCAGATCCAGTATGATTCTACTTTTTTACTTTGCAAAACTTTGCTTATGAAATATTTCAGACGTCAACTCCGTTCAATGTTTCGTCTTTCGATATACAACTTTATCGTTCTGCATCAGCTGATATCGAGCAGCTTCACGTCAACATGAACAATTTACACGTACGTCATCGGTTTTCGACATGTCAATTTTTTGACCTTGAATAGGTGAGATCCAAGCCGGTGACCATCCCATATAATCCTCAACCGTACTATCCTGAACCCAGGGTTGTGCTCTTTTTCTTCCTCGCAAATGATCACTAATGCGATAAAACCAGGATTTCGCGACGTATCCGGTGCGCGTCGACGATGTGGCCACCGGCCATGTCCACCCGCAACCCATTCGGCAATACTGGCCCAACCCGAATGCGACCGATGACCATGTTGATAGCAAAAACGCCTCAAGTAAAGTACGAACTGTGTTTCCACGTTCTGCTTTCCCGCTTTTAACATTTCTAATAGCAAAATGGCCAGTCACGTAACAACTTCAAGAATAAGAAGGCTTCTGCAGATACAGAAAGCTCAACGAAGTTGTACTACTTCAGAATGACCCGTGTTAAGTCGGAACCTGAGTGAAATTTAGAGCTTCTATCCTTCATGAACTGCGAACGAATAAGCACCATCATCATATCCGATTGTCTGATGTAATTAACCAAGGCTTGGTCGCTATTTTGGCAACCGATCAGGTTGGTTTGGTTTCGCAATGAACGGTTTAGGAATGTAACACGATACATTCAGAACGGATCGAGGTTTATTCAGATGCAGCTTGAGCAAGCCACAAAGTCCCAGCTGCAGGAGATGTACGAACAGCTTGAGCAAGACACGATCAGGTCCGAATTTGTCTCGCAGCATGGAAATAATCCTTATCGGTTTTAAGATTGAGTGTCGACGTATTTGCAAACTATGTAATTCAAAAGTTCTTCGAGAACGGAACACAATCTCAGCGCCGCGGTTTGGCTGAACGCATGCTGGGAGCCATTCTGCCATTATCAATGCAGGTATGATTGAAGCCATCCCTTCACAGCTTAATTGCTGATTTGGGTAGATGTACGGTTGCCGGGTTGTGCAAAAGGCTCTAGAAGTCATCGAGCTGGACCAGCAACTGAAATTCGCCATGGAGCTGAGAGGCCATATAGACAAGTGTGTCAAAGATCAAAATGGTTGATGTGAATCACAATCTTGGGCTTCTATTTCTGAAGATATGCTCAGGAAATCATGTGGTTCAAAAATGTATCGAAGTGCTCCCGCATGACGCAATCACATTGATTACTAATGCTTTCGTCGGCAACGTTTGCTCATTCTCCATGCATGCCTATGGATGTAGAGTCATCCAACGGCTGTTAGAACACTGCAAAGAGCCGCGAAGACAAGTTGGACATTTGTTCCGTGCTTATCTATTGTTACTTACATCCTAATCCAGGAACAGATCCTGCA
This sequence comes from Polymyxa betae, assembly GCA_003693705.1. Lineage (NCBI taxonomy): Eukaryota > Endomyxa > Phytomyxea > Plasmodiophorida > Plasmodiophoridae > Polymyxa > Polymyxa betae. Next base: position 104,910 of record RBZT01000215.1, read on the forward strand.
AGAAATAATGTCAAGGATATCTAGTTTAATTGTTGATCAGGTCTGCATTTCGATTTTCCTGTTCTTGTGTAATCTGATCTGGGCTAGTTCGGCAATTACGTAATTCAAAACATTATCGAGCGCGGGCCGCCTGCTTATCGAGACGCAATTATCAATGAAGTCAAGGTGCGACCAGATTTTCAAGTATGATTTCACGAGTTTTCACAGTTGTGCATCAGGGCCATATCTGTGATTTCAGTCGGCACAAATTTGCGTCAAACGTAGTCGAAAAATGTTTTGCATTTGGCTCTGAAGAAGAAAAAGAGACTCTCGTACGTGAAACATGCGGAGAACTTCCTTCTAGTGGATGTGAACCATCTCAATGTCCCTTGGTCTTAATGGTTAAGGACCCGTTTGGTAATTACGTCGTCCAGAAGATCTTATGTGTTGTCAACGCTGATCAACGGAATCGTTTGGTTGATGCTATGAGAATGAGAATCCCCAACCTGCGTAAAATCGCTTTCGGCAAGCATATTGTTGCCACTGTAGCACGTTTAACGGGAATTGTAAGTTTCTTTTTCCAAGGTTGGAAAATTCTGAGCTCTCTTCCAGGTCATGTAATCTTAATTCTATTGTCCCGTAATATTTTAAAATATTATTAATATTTGTATAAATCATTGAGTGATGTACTAATCTTATAAAGCGTTACTTTATATTCGTTGAATTTGTCTTCAGTAGCAAACACGTAATGACAATAATAAAGCTTGGGATAGGTTTATCTTAATATTTACATTGAATCGTTATGATCTGCACAGAGTGAATTCATTCTCCGAATCCTTGACTTCTTCTTCAATCCTTTCAACATTGTCTGACGGGTTGATTGTCCACCAACATTCGGATACAATCCACAGAGAGACTGCGTTCGAAATTGTAGCTTTTGGGTCGGTTTAACAGAAGGTGGAAAATCCTTTGCTATCAATGGACGATTATCCTTATTGGAAGGCTTGTTAGGTCTTTCATTGCCAAGGACTTGAAATTGCTGGCCGTATATCTTGCATTCTTCTTCGCCTGAGAACTCCAACTCAATACTATCACTGTCACTTCGCTCATTGGAACTGGACGTTACTGGCCTTTGTAGAGAATTCTCCTTTGTGTTTGACGTATCGGATACCAATCGTAAGTGGAGCGAACGCTGGGAGATATTTCTCAAGAGGTTGTCCAGAAAATTAGGATTCGGTTTCGGAGCATATTTCTGCCGGCGCCCAGCCGAGCAGTGTTTCTTCAAAATCACTTTGTCGAGATTGGAATCATCACTATCAGAACCGCTGGCATCAGGTTCTACCGTCTTGGGGACAGGCTTTCGCTTTTTCTTCGGTTCGTGCTTTCTAGGCTTCGAAATCCCTTCGTCCAGTGATTGCCACGAAGCGCTCTCTTTCCAGTCCCCCCCTTTGGCATCCTCGTCACTGCTATCAGATATCGCCGGTCGCTTACTTTTAGCAGCCATTCCATTGTCTAATTGATGATCCTCACATTGCATCTTATCGTCACTATCGCTTTCATCAGAAAATACAAAGCGTTTGCGCTGAGAATCCAGCCTCTGCGACGCTAGTCCCTTAGGCTTGCCTCGATTGCTTTTTCTGTCATCCTGGTCATTCTCAGAGACCAAAGGGCGTTTCTTAGCAAATTTCCTCCTCACAGATGGACGTTTCGATTTTGCCTCACAATCATTGTTGGAAGTGTTGTTCTCATCATTATCGCTTTCAGAAATTACAGGGCGCTTCTTTTTCAGCTTTGATTTCAAAACAGGTGCAGTGTTTATAGCCGGATCATCATCATTGTTCAATATATGATCGATATCCTGGTTTGATGAAATATCGCTTGTTTCTTTCTTATTAGTCGAATCTGGGGCTTCTGTTGAAGTCGCGACAGGGACATCTTCGTCGTCTTCCTCAGACAAAACGTCAAGCCTTCCTTTATGACGTTCGGGTTGGTTTTCCACATCCTCGTCATCGTCAGAATCATCCAATCGGCGACTCCTTTTCTTTGAAGCAAACGGTAAAGGATCCGGCAAGGATTCGGAAGCAGCAAACGGGTCGTCGAGCTCGTCCTGAGCAGCAGCGGCCTCGGCAGGGGCCTCGTTTCGTAGTTCGCCAGGCCTTAAATCTAGAATCTCCCGGATCAAATCGTCGTCGGACGACTCCCTATCACTGCCCGACATGGTGTAAAGACGACAGCGACAATGACGACGCAACTTTCAGCGACTGATGTTGGGGTCTTGATGGGGCAATGGGGTTCCTTCATACCGTCTCACCAATCTTCGTAGTATGGCAGATGCTCATAATTTGCATTAGCATCATTGGAACAGGAAACTCACCTGCACGATCTTGACCAATTACTTTGTTCAGACAAGCTATCTAAGATAAGATCATCTATCAATGTTGAATGCTAAAGCAAGAAACAGGCCATATTATGATTGGTTGGTCAGCGCTTGAATGTAAGAATTAGTGACCATCAATCTTCGTGCTGCTCTGGAAAGATTGTTGGAGATTTAAGTAGTAGTACGGAGTCCGGGGCCTCCCTAGGGCCCTTCAGAGCTCTATACATCTCTCTTTTGTCATGGTGTCGCCCAGCGTCACCAATGCCAATGCCGACATAAACGGCAAAGGGATCGCCAAGTCGAAGCGCGCCCAGCGCCGTCAACGTCAAAAACATAATCGACAAGAGCTTCGGTCGCAGCAGAATGGAAATGGCTTCGTACCCGAGACGCCATCAGAATCGGACGCCACTATGGTATCATTGTCTTGCTTTGTGCTTGGATTGTCATCCTGAGGATGTCGGTATAGACTGAGATTGATTCTGAGATCGAGGTCGAAGTCGAATACGTCCCCGAGTCTATCGATTCGACGGAGCCGTTGGCCGATTTTTTCAGCGATGTCTTCGAGAGATTCTCATCCAGAGGCGTGCGAAGGGAAGACCCCGAGGTCACCATTGTGCCAGCAAAATCTGAACAAAACAGGGAGAATGAAGACGAATTTTCTGATGATGACGAGGTATGAGCAATTGCTAGCTAACACTGAATCATTTGACCCCCTGCGAGTGCCTTTTCGAATTACGTTTTTTGATTTTATGCTGAAGTTGTGGGGTTAATTTGCAAATTTTGCAATTATGACACTGCTACTTTCCCCACTGCAATACTCTTTAATGATTGAAGTTCGCATTTGCATTCAGTCTGCTGCAGTGATTCTGTATTGTCATACTAACTATGGAAATGATAGCCCGAAACTCCACTCAGCCGCAGACAACTTCGGAAATTAAATCGGATGGATGTCGCCGAATTGAAACAGGTGGCCCAATTCCCTGAAGTCGTCGATGTCCACGATGTTTGCACCAGCGATCCGGTCCTTCTTGTCCAGCTGAAATCGCTGCGAAACTCGGTCCCTGTTCCAGGCCACTGGTCTCAGAAGCGGAAATACCTTCAGGGTAAGCGCGGCCAGGAGAAGAGCTTGTTCAAACTGCCGGACTACATCGAGGCGACCGGTATCGCCGCTATTCGTCTAGCGCATCACGAGCAGGACGCCGAAAAGAAAGCGAAAACCAAACAGAGGGAGCGAATGCAGCCTAAAATGAACCGGCTGGATATCGATTATCAGGTCCTGCATGACGCCTTCTTCCGCAGCCAGCCGAAAATGAAACCCGCGATTCACGGCGATATTTACTTTGAAGGCAAAGAATTCCAAGTCAATGTAATGCTGGTCCATGATCCACCGTTTGATTATTCAGCTGATGCTGCGGTGTAGGTCAAAACAGCACGTCCCGGTATTCTATCGCAGGCGCTGAAGGACGCTCTGGGCATGCGTGAGGGATACCCACCGCCTTGGTTAATCAACATGCAGCGATACGGGCCGCCACCATCATACAGGAACCTCAAGATTCCTGGTCTCAATGCTCCTTTACCACCGAATGCTTCATATGGTTATGGTGAAGGTCAATGGGGTAAACCGCCTGTTGATCATCTTGGTAAGCAGCACTTTTTTCTCAGAAAATTTCGATTGCTTTTTAGTTTTTTTTTTCAAACGCAATTTTGTTTTTTAATGCATTCCAAAGGGCAACCGCTGTATGGTGATCCATTCGGATTATCGGTGGAGCCAGAATTGCCTCCGGAACCGATTTCGAACTTGGAACCATGGGGAAACCTGATCGTCGAGGAAGAAGTGGAAGAGGAAGAAGAACCTGATGAAGTCGATATGGAACAGGAAGAGGACATGACCGGAATTGAATCAGTGGCTTCATTCGCCTCGGGAATGGTGACGCCCGACGCCATTGATTTGCGAAAGGGCATCACCAGCGTTGAGACTCCTGAGATCGACCTACGCAAACCGCAACCTGATAAGCAGCTCTTTCAAGTACATTTCAACCTCTCGTACAATTTCAGTTTTTCTTAATTGACTTGACAGGTTCTGGAGCAGAAAGACGTTACGGTTGGGGATGCGTTGTACGGCTCCTCGCATACATATAAGATCCCGACGGCAACCAGCCAAAGCGCAGCTGTTGCTAGTCAGCTATCTGATGGTCATGTTGATCTTGCTCTGGCTCCAGAAGAGCTCGCCAATATGGACGAAGCTGCGTTGTCCAGGCGCTACCAGGAGCAGCTGGAGGCCGTCAAGGCTTTGCGTGCGTCAAGCAGCGAAAGTGTTAGCGAGGTGTTGCTTGAGGAAACTCGCAAGCGGAAGCGCAAGGAAGAGGCCAAGGCCAAGGGCAAAAAGTTCAAAGATTTCAAATTCTAATCGCCAGTGCTTTTCTATTAAGAATATATTTCCCAAACTATGTCAGGAAATCTGGTTTTACAATTACTATAGCAGCAGATGCGTTTGGCACATTTCGCAAAGTGCTCATCAGGGATCTTGGGAAAAAACGTTCGACTTTTCCTCTTTGAAAGTTGGCTGCGACATCAATCTCATAATGAAGAATATTTCCTAATCCGTTTCCATTACTGTATTGGCAATAGACGCGTTTAACGTTTTGTTGCAGAAATGTGAATCATGTTGGTGGAAATGGGGCACGGCAGTTCACAGCGGTAATTATACTGGCCCTCTGCGGGGACCGTGCTCAGGTCCTGGCTGCTTTGCTGCTAGTCACAAGATCGGGTGGCGGCCCCGGTCATGAAGAAATTTTTCCAGCGACGCCCGACGTTCTCGTCGTCGTCGGCGCCGCCGTCGCCGGCCCCAGCAGCCGCCGCCCCCGCTGACGTCAATGCGGCCGTTGGGACGGTGCCGGCCACCCCGACCAAACCCATCCAGGACGACGAATTGACACTGTTCAAAGCGCGCGTGTCTGGATTCGCTTCAGGTGATTGACTGGACGCCACCCGTACTGGCCCACCCGTGGGCACCTGGAGTGACGAACTCATTGAATGGCAGCGCAGACCGACAGATCTGGATTCGATTGACGCCGAAGCGACTCTATCAATCGGACGGGGTCGTGTACGACCTACTACAGCTGCATACGATCTCCGACGATCCGGTCCAAGGCCAAGCTGTGATTGTGCATTGGTTTCGGTCTAGGTCCAATACCAAACTGATCGGGAATAAGGTGGGTTTCCACTCCCGGTACTAGCTAGGGTTCTAGGTTTGGGACAGGTGAAAGGCGAAATGCTGAAATCGGTGACGGAGGCTCGTGACATGATCGTTATCCAGCGATATGTATTCGAATCTGAAGCCGATCATCAGACGATGGTGTTGCTGTTGGATGATCTGACCAGGACCCGATGGCAGGCGTTATGTGAGCATCGGGTGATCACAGCCCCGGAGCTCTATCAAGCTCACACTGCCGTCATTAAAGTCAATCGCAAAGGACACTGCCAGGAGCGTATGCTGGTTCTGTCTAACCTCTGGCTCTATAACATCCAATATCATACTGACCCAATCGCTATCAAACAGTGTAAGGTTAGTGAAGTTCATTTTATGTAGCACTTGCGTGCAATTTATGTATGCGCACTTTTGCAATTAATTTGTTTGCGTACGCAGTTTTACAAATTCACTGTGGCCGTTTCAAAAATTGCGAACGAGTTTTGGAACTGGGCGTTTTGCTGACGCCGTTTAAGTGGGCGATCCCGCTTCAGGCCATTACTGAACTGCAGCTGGATATCCTGCAGCAAACGCTATCCATGACATTAGTGATCGATGAGGTAACCATGACGAAATTGATGGACCAGTACCACCGCATGTCGCGCGCGGATCTGCCCAAATCCCTGCATCAGTTCTGTTTCTATTCGGTCGCGAGCCAGCAGGCTTTCGTCACGCAGCTTCGTCTTTTACGTCGAGATCAGATCGTCATAAAATGCTCGCAGCCTTATCTTGATGAGGTTGGTCTGCTTGTAGTTCATGTTTGTTGGTTGTTAAATGGCGTGATTCAGATGGAGCATCTGGGGAGGTTTCGGGCCACGATCCAGCACGGCTATTTGGTGAAACATCGCAAGCATAATACTACGATGCCACATCGACGATATGTACGTCTGACAGATTCCGGCATGATCGCATGGTCTCAGGAGCCGAATTCGGCCAAGGTGCTGTCGGGTAAGGCGCTCTCAATCCGGCGCTGCTTCAACCTGATTATGCTCGCAGGTGAGATTCGGTCTTCGCCGGGAAATAAATTCGATGAGAAGATGTTGTCGTTCACGATCGTGACAACTTCCAAGACATTGCATTTTGTTGCCGAATCGCTGGATGATTTCCGCGCTTGGAAGCAGGCCTTGGAGACGGTCATGCAACGACATCAAAATCGAGTTCATGTACAGCTTTCATCTTCAAACAAAGTACAATTTCTGTAGAGAATTCGGCTCATCGTTATCTATCTATCTGAACATGTAAATGAAGCTCTTTGAAGTTCTAGAAATCCTGTAATATTAATAAACTATCGGGAAATACTCCAACAGCTTTAAGATTCTGATTGAAGAGATCTCATGCCCAAATCGATATTTATTCGAAATCCTATCATGACTATCAGAGGAAGAACCTCCTTCGGCTGGTGTCCATCTCAGGACGATGTTTCCATTCATATTCACCGCCGGTTGTATCAAACGTCCCATGCTGTAAGCTCTTCAGCTTCAATGTGAATCTTGGTCCGAGCTCCTGCAGATCCACACATCGTCCTTGATCATCAAACATATAACGATGTTGTCTGAAGAACACGAAGTCGCGCTGGTTGTGGAATGTCACGACACATCGGCCTCGGAATTCGGGTCGTGGATCGAATAAGGCGGCGAGCATCCGTCCCATGCGGTTGCCAAGACGAGTAGTGAAATTGTTGAGAATCAGCTCTGGTTGATGATTTGTCATAACACCATGACCAGATATATCAGCATTCAGCTGAACATTTGTGAGCTTAAAATGAGCAGTTGGTCCACCTGGAAGATGGATGAGCAGAAGGCCATTGAGATCTTTACGATCTTCGTTAAGAATGATGAGATCGGTGAAGCCTTTCTCGATGGCCTGCTCCACGATCGTCTTCACTTCAAACCCGCGACGTTTGTAGAAAGACGAATTCGGAATAACCTGCAGAAGGTCGCCGATGAACGAGAACGATCGCGAGGTCGGTTTACGACACGTGGTTATGGCGATCTTTGGAGGCGCCTGTTTGGCGAAATACGCCGAGAACTCGTCGATGGCGTTCTCAGCCTCAATCTCTTCATCGCCGACCTCTACGATCGTATCGTCAGCTTCGCGTGTGTTGTCCTGCGTCCGCTGGGCCGGTACGTCCAGGACGACATCGGGGTTGTCGCGTCGCTGTTTCTGGCGCTGTTTGCGGGCCTGGTTGGACTCTTTGGCCTTTCGGGCTTTCAGTTGCTGGAACACAGCTTGACGTTTGATCTTGTTACTGATCTGGTTGACGCCCTCCGCTGATATCGACGGCCCCTTCATGGTCGGGCGCTGAATTTCTTGGCAGGATTTCGCTTTCCAGGCGCCTTCGTCGTCAGTTGTGGGTCGCAGTCCGCACGGAGTCCAGAATTTCGCGTTGTTTTTTTAATTACTTGCAGGGCTGTGATAAACTGCGTCTGTTGCGCTGTTTTTTGGAAAGTTTCAAATTCAACGAACTGCGCCTGAGTTTAAGTGGGTTTCTTCTTGTGTTTTCGGTCCCTATGTCATGAAAAGTAACCTCCATGGCTGGATGGGATTTAACATTATTTCTTGATGATTGATGGCCTTAATAACTCTTTATAATGTATAACGAAGGCCGGACGAAGCCAGTTAGAGACAACTTTGAATGGCGCCATCGAATCATTCGACAGCAGCGATCGAACCCGGTTTGCTGCGTTCAGCAATATGATGGTGCCCGTCCCGATTATCCAGCCCAGTCGATCGATTTCTTCATCAATGAGTTCAATCTAGGCCCAGATCGCGCATTGCTCGACCTTGCAGCTGGCACTGGCAAATAAGATTCAAGACTCGTGGCGAATACCAGAGACCGCTGATGTCGATGGCTTCCGGGTCGGATGATGTCGTCGCCTGTACCTAATCATGGCTCTGATTTGATGCCCGACCAGCCCTGAGCGAAATTCATCGCCTATTGCCACCCCAGGGTGCTCTGGTTTGAATCGGCGCCCTTGAACATCATCTCAGCAGATGGAAGCCGATAAACCCAGCCACACCCGAACCCGGCCCGTATTTTCGAAACTGGTCGAAGAGCATGGCTGTTATGGACCATTAAGGCAGGTCCTGTTCCGATACGAACATAAGCTGACGCCTATCTGTTTTAGGATCGGATCTTATCGCAGAGCTATGTTGGCGAGATGATCGATGCTGATTGAAGTTGACATCCTCATCTTACAGGATAATCCAGTTTTATTTTGTCCCATATTACCGAACTTTCACATTGCTATAAACCATGAAATCCAGCGATGTCATATGCTGTTGACTTCGTTTCCCAGTCATTAGCAGTTTTTAAAGAAGATTCTCTATCTTTTGAATAGAACTTTTCAATTATTACCGCTGAAGAAATAAAACAGTTGTACTTCCTTAATTTTGGTGATAAACAATGCTCCAGTTTTGAAATAATCTGCATTGAATATTGCATACGGCGTTTATTGGTTAAAACCTTTCAGCATTCATACAGAATGTGAAAAGCTGTCGGGGAACAAATCATAACCAATTGTGTGGTTGTATATTGGTACTATTCACTACGAGAATAGCATTTTTTGTAAAAGGAACAAGTTCAATATAACGGTAGATAAACCAACCCTGCAGCAGAGAAATGTTTCGGTGTTATCTCGGAGTCTTACCCAATAGGGTTCCCACTAAGCATTGACAATGTTTCGAGGCCCATTGTTCCGTCTACGACCGTCAACGGCTTCGCGGCGTTCCTTCTCTGTCGATCTGCAATCAGAAGCGGATCGCGAAGCCGTGAAACGGTATATTGATGTATCTGCTCGTCGATTGGGCGTCGCGTTTTCAGTGATGGGGGCTGTCGCCGTAAGCATTATTGCCGATTTTGAGTATATAATTTAAATTCGTTGTAGTATTTTATGATGGTTCGATACAACGATGGTGATGTACAACCGAGCAAGGAAGCCAGTCAGCAAGTCGCAAATAAGCAGCCGTGAATTTAAAGGTCTGAGAAAGCTTCACAATACAGTAGGGCTAATAAACTAGCCGAAAGCTTGGAACCAAACGAGAATATTCCACAGCGCGATGAGTGTCATTGCATCCACACGTTGCGATTCAATTCCCATAATTCTTATCTGAAATAATGCAACACCAGTACATAGCGACGCAATTGATCATTTATACGACAATCTTGGCAACAAGGTATTCTAGCGATTGCAGACGAGTGAAAGTAACTACACTAGAGAAGGCGAGAGGTTTTAAAAATAGAGCACACAACCTTGCATTTATTAGATAACCAGACCGAGAAACAGAAACAATGTTGGACTGGCCCAGGGATTGGACAATAAGTAGAGATTGAGTTTAGGCATCTTCCTCTTCGGCTTCTTCATCCTCGAACTCTTCCTCTTCAGCAGTAGCATCTTGGTACTGTTGGTATTCAGAAACCAAGTCATTCATGTTAGATTCAGCTTCAGTCTGCAAAGCTCGTTAAGATCGAATTACAATAGCCACAAAGCGACACTTACGAATTCCATTTCATCCATGCCCTCACCGGTGTACCAGTGCAAGAAAGCTTTCCGCCGGAACATGGCAGTGAACTGTTCGGCCACACGCTTGAACATCTCTTGAATAGCCGTCGAGTTACCAATAAATGTCGTGGACATCTTCAGACCCTTTGGTGGAATATCACAGACCGAGGACTTGATGTTATTGGGGATCCACTCAACGAAATACGATGAGTTCTTGTTCTGAACATTCAGCATCTGCTCATCGACTTCCTTAGTAGACATACGACCACGGAACATAGCCGAAGCAGTCAGGTAGCGACCATGTCGCGGGTCGACAGCACACATCATGTTCTTTGAGTCGAACATCTGCTGGGTCAGCTCTGGGACAGTCAGGGCTCGGTATTGTTGCGATCCTCGGGAAGTCAATGGGGCGAAACCGATCATAAAGAAGTGCAGACGCGGGAATGGAATCAGGTTTACGGCCAACTTGCGGAGATCAGCGTTCAACTGACCAGGGAATCGCAGACAGCAGGTGATACCAGACATGGCGGCAGACACCAGGTGGTTAAGATCACCATAGGTAGGAGTAGTGAGCTTCAAAGTACGGAAGCAGATATCGTACAAGGCTTCGTTGTCGATGACGAACGATTCATCCGAGTTTTCAACCAGCTGGTGAACCGACAGGGTGGCATTGTATGGTTCAACAACGGTATCCGACACCTTGGGAGATGGGAAGACCGAGAACGTCGCCATCATACGGTCGGGGTATTCTTCACGAATCTTGGAGATAAGCAAAGTACCCATACCGGATCCGGTACCACCACCAAGGGAGTGGGTGATCTGGAAACCTTGCAAGCAGTCGCATCCTTCGGCCTCCTTTCGAACCGTGTCCAGGACCGAGTCGATTAATTCGGCACCTTCAGTGTAGTGACCCTTGGCCCAGTTGTTTCCTGCACCCGACTGCCCGAAGACGAAATTGTCTGGGCGGAACAGCTGGCCGAAAGGACCGGCTCGGACCGAGTCCATAGTACCAGGTTCCAAATCGAGCAGGATGGCACGAGGCACATATCGTCCACCGGTCGCCTCATTGAAGTAGACGTTAATGCGCTCTAGCTGCAGATCGGAATCTCCATGGTATGTTCCGGTTGGGTCGACACCGTGTTCGTCCGAAATCACCTCCCAGAACTTGGAACCGATTTGGTTACCGCACTGCAAGCTAAGTCAGACCCAGATATGGTGGAAGATCGGGCGAGCGGCTGACCTGTCCGGCCTGAATATGAACGATTTCACGCATGATGGTGGAGCTGGCGACCGACTAGGTTTATCACTCTCACCAACAACGACAACAACAAGACGCCCGATAGAATAGTGCGGATCCAATAACACAATGGAGTGACGGGCAGCAGTCAGGATCGATCGAATGCGCGAGCACCAACTCTGTACACTCGAGCTACGATCCAGTGTACCCGGGGTGCGACCTCGGACAGGGTCGGATTCCCGCCTACGTCCGGGTTTTCCAGTGATCTACAAACGCTGGCAGGCGGACAACCCTTAATTTGCAGGCCGCGCCCCCCGGCGCCCTTCGCAATTTTGGCGCGAATCTCATCTGCGGCCGGATTAAACGCCCGCCATTTTGATGGCTTATATCGTCGATTTCGATCAAGACTGACAGGAGATTATTGATATCTTCGTCCCAGTTAGCATCGAACATTTCCGTCATGATCGGGATATGTTTCTATCGCCTTTGTTCAAATCTCCGAAAAAAGTAAACATTCTGAAACATCTTGCAATGTCTAATTGCGATCTTTGTATGCTAAAATCGAGTCTGGGCAAATGTTGCTCATCCTCTACGAGGATGGATTTGATGGCGATTTCTACAGTTTATGAATACACTGGCATGATACTGCTTTATACGACTACTTTCACATTCTTAACTCTGAGATCAAATAGTATCCTAACGACATCGCTCACAATACATCAATATAATATTAATCATTGATAAAACAAGATACTTCCATTAAGCACTTCCACATCAGCATAATTCCTAACCTTACTGCCTAATCGGCATATTAAAGTATAGTGAGAGACCGAAGGCGTGAGCAGCCGCGACGAAAGATGGCGTCTGGTAGGGCCAGGACTTCCAGCGATGTATGAGTACGGCGGCAGATTCAAAATACTACTCGTCTCGGTCGCGATCGTCGACATAGTCTGGATCGGGACGGTCAGCGTACGTCGTTGATGGTAGCTGTAATAAAATGCTGAATAGGGCTCAGATTTTATATAGATTTATACCATGAATCTGACTATAGTCTCTTAAGTTAGCATGTATTAGGGGCAAACAATAAAGTCGGATTCCAACGGTCGCTTTTTAACACTTTTGCCTCCTAATATTTGGGTGTAACAAACAAAGCCTAAAAAAGTAGGATAACATTTCCAATTATAGCTATACAGCAAATATATTCTAAGCACAATCGATTGTGTTGCAATATGGTCGATGCTCAGAGACATGAGTTCTGGCGGACTAGTGAAGGCCTTGGAAATCTTCGTCTAGAACAATTTACGTAGGAATGGAAATCAACAGTCACAAGTCGTTTCTCTGAAGCGGTAACCAATCTGAATTCGAAGAATACTTATCCCGGGTCTTTTTGTAATTGCTACCTACCCATAACATGTCAGGTAGCCGTCCCGTTGAATTTAATTTTTGTCAAACAATGCATTTGCAAAAAATTAAGAAAATCGTGAACTGATAGTAAAGATCAAGATGCGAAATCGGTCAACGAATGTCGCGCATTTCTCGTTGACCGCTAACCCAAGTTGCAATTGACATTCCAGAATCATCAGCAAAATAGTCTGTATATATTGCCTGGTGTGAAGGATGTTGGGTTCCCGGCCTTTATCCATTTTAAAGATGTCATCAATGGTGCAAATTCCACTGATTGCGAAGGTGAGTGGTGCTCACTCTGCATTGGCCGATATTTAGTATTTGACAATCGTATAGTGGTGCTATCATCTGGCTGTCTCTGGCGGTGACATCGTACGACATGTTGCCGAATCTGGCCGTCTCAATGTCACGAACAAGGCCGACCTGAACGTTGATTTCGACCCGACGACGGATGCTGACCGACAGGCGCAGGCCTGGATTATTGGAAATCTACGCCATCAATTCCCAACTATAGCCATTATTGGCGAAGAAGATCAGTATGATTGTGCTTCTGCATTAGCTAATATTCCGGAATCTGTCGATCATGACCCCTATGTAAGTTCTTCGATTCAATTCAATTCAGTCTTATTCAAGTCCGAATTTTGCAGTTTTTGGATTCTGCTTGGGATTCAAATTTGATTTTTGCAAAGCCCGAAGATGTTCGCATCTTCGTTGATCCAGTTGATGGCACGAAAGATCTAACAAAAGGCTCTCACGAGGCGGTCACGACCCTGATTGGTATCGCCGTCGCTGACAAGCCTGTCTATGGCGTTATCCATTATCCATTCTCTGGGAAGACTGTCCATGCGGCAGTTGGTCATTCAAACCATCAAAACGCTGTCAAATCGGATCCTAAATGTCAGCATCTCTCAGAATCTGTTTTCCGGGGTTTTTATTGTTTCTCGCTAGGTGCTGAAGATAATATTGTCGTCACGACAAAGTCGCATTTCGACGACTATCTCAAGTCTTATTTTGAGGAGCTTCATCCGCAGCCTAGCAAGGTCCTTCGAGTTGGAGGCTGTGGTCATAAAGCAGTGCTAGTTCTGGAAGGTTAAAATGCAGAGCTCAATCTGCTGGGTGGTTGAATGTTGTAATAGGCGATGCTGATGCATATGTGTATCCACGTGAAGGAACGAAGAAATGGGATACCTGCGCCCCTCATGCAATAATTCGGTCATTCAATGGTCATTTCGTAGATCGTTATGGCAATGAACTTACGTATGATGCTAATTCTCCAATTGGCAATGAGGATGGAATGATCTGTACGATGGCTGCTGACCCCTCTCTTTATACTTTGACTGCAAATGATCATTCTAACCCGTCTTGCTCACATTGATGTAAAAGTTCCTTCAGATTCTGAATACCCCGAATATTGTCTTTTGAGTTATGAACACTTGCAGTATGTAGAAGCATTAGTGTACTTTTATTTAAAGTGATATGAAGCTCAAACTTGCTAGACTTTAGGGGTTTCAAATGTGTCCAACTTCTGCAGCAGCGTTTCCGAGTAGTTCGGCGAGTAGTATTGCACAATCTCAACTGGATAGCAACTGTTGATCGTGTTGATATAAGATTGTAGTTTCGAGCTGTTTTCAGCCTTCAATTCCTGAACTCTCTGTAGACCTCCACTCTGGACGAAGGACTTTCTCGATTGAGGATCATTCGGGAGGACTTTGGCAAATTGCTGTACGAGGTATTTCGTGACTTTCGGTGGCGAATCATGTAGCAATGGCTCTAAAGCGGGTGTGTGCGTGCATTTCTGGACAACAGTCTTCAAGGCTCTCTGTGCCTTAGATTTCAGATCAGCAGATCCTTCGTCAGGTAAGGTTGTCGCGGCGTTATAAACTTGAATCATTCTTCGGAACACGTCTGCTTTAGCCAGCGCTTTAGCATGCTCTGGGGTATGTCGCCCTATCTGTCCTAACGACCAACATGATGCGGCTTTGATATGCGTTTCGGGCTCGTTGACAAGTGCATCTTTTAAAGGTAAGATTCCTTGATTGACGATAATTGCCAAGGCGAGCGTTTCCGAGAATGCAGCAATATAGCCCAGCGCCATTATACCAGGCAGACGTGTGTTGCCCTTTGTCTCACTGATGTAGTCAATGATGGCTGCATGACCACCTGCATTCACAATCAGCTTAGCCAGTTCTGGAGCGTGCTTGGCGACGTCTCGAATTAATGTGGCAGCATTCTTTCTGACGACCATGTCGAGATCTTTCAAACAACCCAATACTTTGGGGAAAACATCAGCCTCCACGACCACCTCGGCGAGATCGACAGAATGCTTCGCAACCTGAGCTAAGGCAGCGCAGACCTGTCGCTTAAGTTTGCTATCTTGGTGCTGAATCAATGGTGCTAAAAACTGGACAGCTCCAGAGTCTACAACGACTTGAGCTAATTCAGAAGAATGTTTGCTGATTTCGCCCAAGGCAGCAGCAGATACTCTCTTCAGGCTCAGCTCCGGTTCTTGTAAACACAAAACCAATTGGGGAACTGCACCAGCGTCTACCACGACTTGGGCTAAATCAGAATTATGTCTTGCGATATAATGTAAAGCCCATGCTGCTCCTTCCTTCACTGTAGGTTCAAATTCTGACAGGCATCCTACAAGGGCTACCAACGAGCCTGCATCGACAACAGCTTGTGCAAGTTCTGGAGAATGTTTCGCCACAGATTTTAACACGAACGATGCCGCTTTCTTATAATAGCGATTCTGCTCGGCTAAAGAATAGACGAGCTGGGGGAGAATTTCGTTCATCACAACAGCTTCTGCTAACGCCTCCGAATAGTTAGCCAGGCGTCCTAAAGCAATAGCCGTCGACTGCTGAATTGAAGGTACGGTATCAAGTAGAAGTGGTCGAAGCAATGCCATCACACCAGCATTCTGGAGTGCTTCAATATTCGCCGGACGGATCGCTAGTTCGGCTACAGTTTGAACAAAGGTCGTCCTAGACGCTTGATATTCTTCGAACACCTGCAAAATCGACCGGCTCGTCATGCTGGCTGCTTGCGCTGCCACTACTCAGATGGCAATATCAAGAATCAGATAGTACCACATCAGGATCGAAGACCCGATTCTAGTACGGTTTGCCAAATCAACTATCTTTTGGGAGACCAGCACTGGAATTACTGGAAAACAAATAAATGTGCATGTTCAAATGTTTTAGAAGTGGCAAACATACAAGATATGAGAGGTGAAGATCATAGCTACAGTAGATGTAGTTTATACGATAGAGATTAGAGCAGCAGAGGATGAGCAAATCAATGACATGAGAGGGTTCCGCCCTTAAGAGTCGCTTGCCGCCGCTGAGTTAAGTGCGAATCATTACAGGTAATTATCATTGCCGATTCGAATATGACTCTCTTTGCACCGGGGTCTGCCTATCAGGTCCCAGTTTATATCCTAGGCTTGGGGCAGGTTGGTAGACAGCTCGTGCAGGATTTGCTTCAAGCTGCACCAACGCATGCTGAGCAATTCAATACTATTTTCCAATTTCGAGGCCTGTTTGATAGTAATGGAGCCGTCATTGATGACCAATTTCTTGACGAAGATTTGGTGAAGGTATTGCTAGCGGTACAACATCTCAAATGCTCAAATTTCTTTCCATAGTCTATTCTTCAATGGAAACAAGAAGGGAAAGCGCTCAAAGACCATGAGAAGGGAATCAGCTGTACCACTGATTTACTTATTGGCAAAATTGAGAAAACTGCCATCGTAGTAGACACATCTGCAACTGAAAAGACAATACCATTATTACTATCTGCTATCGGTTCCGGTGCTGGAGTCGCCATAGCTAATAAGAAACCCGTCACGTCAACATCCGATGTGTTTCAGGTCAGCTAAGTGTCTCTCGATTACAGCATAGAAGTGAAGTGCTCCTTTAGAAATTGAACAGCCCGCAAGGTTTTATCGGAATTGAGTCAACGGTCGGCGCAGGCACGCCCATCATTGCTTGTTTAGACAGGCTTCTGGCCAGTGGAGATCAGGTTGTTTCACTCTTATCCGAGCTCATTCACTATCTAATAGCGATCAGGTCATTTTTATCGAAGGAACATTGAGTGGAACGCTAGGATTTCTAGCTACCGAATGGGAAAACGGAAAGCCTTTTAGTATTGCAGTTGAAGGTAATATCACCTGCCCTGAATAATGTATTTTATTCCAATTTCTTTCTCTCTATGTAGAGGCATATAATCTTGGATACACTGAACCAGACCCCAGAGATGATCTCAGTGGCATGGACGTTGCAAGAAAAGCTCTGATTTTGGCGCGTAAATGTGGTGCTACTAATCTCGAATTGGATGATATTCTTGTCGAGCCACTCTTCCATCCAAATTTACAAAAGTTGCCAATTCCTGATTTTCTCGAGGTAATTAACGCAGCCGCAAAACATCTTAAATGTTAATGACCCTGCAGTCCTTGTCTGGTCTCGACGACAGTTTCAACCAAAAGATTGCTGCTGCCACAGATAATGGGTGTGTAATGCGATACGTTGCTCGTATCGAGTTGAATTACCCTAAATCTGGGTCAAAGTCAAGACCGAACGCCAAGATCACAGTTGGTCTTCAAGAGGTTCCAATTTCCAGCCCATTGGGTCAACTGTCCGGAACAGATAATCTGGTTGCCTTTACTACAAGGTTTTTAGCAGCTGTCCGTTGCATAAGGTTTTTCTAACTTGTAGTAGCACGTATGATTCAAGCCCATTAGTCATTCGTGGTAAAGGTGCTGGTGTGAAAGGTAACTAAGTGATCTCTTCCTGTCATTCTATGATAACGTTGTATTATTCAGTGACAGCTTCTGGTGTAATCGCCGACATGATCCAAATATCGAAGTGGCGGCAATCCAATTGTCTGTATGATCGTTTGCAGAGATCTTAAACTAATAAAGCAGATACGCCAGAATCAGTAGCTGCTGTTCTGCTCCATTGGCTTACACACAGAGATTGTGCTAAATTTCCGGTAATTGCAGAAATTCAGGGTTTTGAATGCTTGACAATCAAACACTTTGGTCCAATGCCTATTGGAATCGACTATCTTAAGTTCTTTGCACACCATAATGCCGTTGACCTAACTATTGTCGCGATCGATTCTGTCGAGCATTAGCCCAGGATCCCCGGGCACCGACGCTCGAAATCATGCGGTTGAGGTTGCACAGTTACTCTTTAGTGACAGGTTTATTTCTTTCTTCTGGGTCGACTCCCAGGAACTTCATCGTAAGCAAAATTGCAGGTGACGGAAAGCTTGAGCAAGCCCACTTCGTGCTTCTCCTCGCTCGAATCGCTGGACCAGGAGTTGCACCGCCAGCACCATCGTCCTGTTATATATCGAAGTCGCCGTATGGCAGGAATTTGTCTAGACTTGGCAATTTATTATTCGACTCAAATTTCAGGTCAACTGCAAAAGCTCACCTCAGTATCTACTATCTTGAGCGCTCTTCCGCTCTTTGCTGGGTATTCGTTCTTTCAGACAGCCCCTTCCAGTCCAACCGTCGGCACGAAATCAATCGCCTCTTATTGGCTTATCGAGGTCATCTGTTACCTGTGAAAGCAGCGATAGTATAAAAGAAATACTGCAAGTCCTCTTGTTGTTGCTTTCTCATCTTTGAATAAGACTACTGATTCATTCACATTTTTTCCATGTTCGCCTTCATTATCAGTTGCATTGTACGTAATCGCTTTCCAGTAAGGTTGACACTTTTCTACAATAACATTAAAAAACATTCTGGTTTGGCTGATTAGCAGGGGCCCTACCACCCACCTTATTCGATCAAGCATTTCTTGATTTGTTCCGAAGACAATGACTGCTGAGCGTTATTCCATCAATGAAAAAAGTAATCGAGTAGAATCTCCTCTTTCATGTCACGAAAGGTAATTGTCTGTACTCATCTGATAATATAGGCATCTTTGACAGGTGTATAAATTCAACAAAAAATGACAAGCCAATGATTGGTGGATGTAGAATGTAGACGGTCCCTGCGGGTCCCGCCATCAAGGGGATACCGTTACATCCAATGTGTTGAGTTGATGGAACCCTCCCCAATACAGTGTGGTAGAGCGGCGAGCTCAACTCTCGCTAATGCTCTTCTGTATACTGATTCCGTTACAACCCTAGCATGATCGATATAGAGTCGTAAGACAGCTGCTTGGGCTTTATGGTTAGTGATAGTGATATTGTATTCATAATCCATCAGCATTAGAAATTAATTAACACCGTTGCAAAGCCAACGTCCACAAGTTCGCTCTATCCCCGGACTCGTGATGTTTGCACCAGCTTGTGCACAAAGGGGAATCCATTGATTTGCCCGCCACAATACTTGGGGGTGTTGGACCAGAGGGCATTTCTTGTCTGTGCCACCAAATCCGTTACGAAGTCAGCTCTTCTTCAGCTGAATCCGCACCTGCAACTCAAGTTCAGCCATCTCACCCAAAATTCTCAACTGTTGCAGCGGTCAAGTCATTGAAACCCCCTTTTCTGCACAAGCTGGGGGGCGGCTTTACAGATTATGAGTTGCGGGCAAGTCTTTAGGCCCCGACGTCATTGCCATTGTCTTTATCTATCGTCAAGGTACTGGACTTTGAATGTTATCTCAGCTGGATGCTACTCAGCCGCACCTCAATTAGATTGTCTTCGACGTGAGTTCAGTTGCATCACATTAGTTTTAAGAAGCTCGCACAGGATCAGATAGCTATAACATCGTCCTTCTCTTGACGCCTTTAGCAATATGATCCGAATACCCCCAATGGCGTCAATCCAAGTGTTAATGACAGTTGGATCGATGACCGTTCATCTGATGTATGTAGTTATTGTAGTATCAATATCTTGTATTCAGCAATATTGTATCAATATCTTTTGTTTCTACAGAACGCTTTGACATTGACTCACGCATGTAAACGTATCACATTTATAACTATCCAGATTCTGGAACATTCTTTCACTACACTATTGCATAATGGAATTTGCTAATCTTGGCTCTCACTGCACTGTAAACAGCTGTCGACAGTATGATTTTCTGCCGCTCACCTGTGATCGTTGTCACGTCATCGTCTGCAAAGACCACATCACTGAATCGGCTCACAACTGTAAAAACCCATCTCGCAATGGACACACGGTCGCATGCCAAATTTGCCACCAAATCATTGCTGTTAATGCTTCTGTTGATCCGAACGATGTTATGTCACGACATATCGATGCAGGCTGTCAAGCGCCTAAATCTTCATTTCAGACTGGTTGCTGTTTTAAGAAATGCAAACAAAAGACGATGGCCCTTGTCGAATGTCACTCCTGCAAGAGACGATACTGCCTGAAGCATCGTTTGCGAGAAGATCATGCGTGCGAGAAGCAGTTGGCTTGCAGATCTCAGGCAACCAGTGTTGCTGTCCTGTCACGCTTGTTGCGGGTTCACACTTAAAAAATCATTGCTATCCTTTCGAAGGTGAGCGCATGAAGACAGGCTTAATATTTATACATATAATTCAATATTAATTACAAATGCAATCTGCTTTCTTTGACACGGAACGCGAAAATTCGGCCGAGCCTGTAAACAAGAAAAACCCCAGTGTATGGCCCAGTATAACAGCACAGAACATTCCAACATCAACTAAACCACGTCAATTAAATAAGCACAGATTATTCCATGGTCATACACGTCATTATGATTAACATAACTAGGCAGCTCAAAGTGACACGTATTAATTCTAAGAAGGAACGAGTCAACTGCTGTTGGGCGGTGAAGTAGACGACAGAGTTCGGCGTCAATAAGCTTTCAGTTTGACTATAACCGGATATAAATTCACAGACCGAGACAGAAATTTGACTGGAAATACTCGGTCGGAGAATATTGGGATAAGGGGCATGTGATTTTAGCAACAAAGTATTTGTCCAGCTTGACTTGAAGTAGCTGAACAAAATGCACAAGCAATGCAAAGCAGATCACGATGCCAAGAGAAAATATATAACCTAATATCGAAGAGTTGGTTCAGGCAGATAAGGAGTAATTCAGTACAGACAAGGGAACGATGTGATCTTCCAAAAGCTGAACAGGACGTGGATTCCATGCCAGTTGGTCGAAAACCACATGGGCATCATCATCATCGTCATGACTAGCAAAGGCACTGACGACTACAACGAGACAGATTTTACTATGACAACGAGATATTTGAATAGACAACCCTAAGGGGGCTTGACCCCTCCTATTCAAGTCTTATTTAACAATTAAAAGACAATCTCGTGTTACATACAGTATGTATACAGTTATGGACTACCAGTAATTGAATTATAAAAGTACTCTAGGTGATTCAGATACAACATCACAGATGGTTCAACATATCTTCACGCAAGAGACAGAAAATATCCACATTACGATTTTATTGAGGCGTCAATGGCGGTGATCCATCTCGCCCTATCTTCAGCACACGATGCAAATAATAAATACTGTTCGTTGCGGCAAGTTATTACAAATGAAAAGTCACCTTTTGGATGATCATCAACTGCCATGACGCTGCATCCTTTCAAATTCATACATCTGTCTTTTTGTGGTTTTGAGTGCTCAGCGCTCTTGTAGTAGGTCAGATAACGCCCTTTGAGGATAAACCAACGTTGATTTAGAACTTGCCTGCCGAATAGGCCTGCTCGACTTAGTTTCATCAAATATCCCTCCATATATACACAGGGAAAATCAAGTAAAGAATGGATCCTGCTGTAGATCTCATTCATTTCGCTAAAGCTGAATGACCTAAACCTCTCCTGTCCAAATGCTTCCACATGAATTGCAATGCTTGATACAGATGGTTCGCGTACGTCAGAAGTGCCAGATTGTTTAGATTGCAGCTCCTTTACCAGAGCTGTCTTTGCACTATTCTCAGGAGAATGCCCTCGTGCAGTCGAATTAACTGAAGGTATTAATGTTTTGGCTTCCAGCATTAAGACTTGTTTCTCCAGACGCTCAATCTTGGCGTTTTGAGCCTTAATTAGGTTTTCAGCAGCAATCAACTTGCCATAATCTTCTTCTTTGATTAAGCTTCTGTCAGCCCCATCTGGCTGACTATAATCAATAGATCCTGATCTTACACGAGTAGGAATAGGTGGCGCCGTCACGCTGTCGCCTGACGATTCGAATCTTGATGATAAGAAGCGCACAAGCGAAGTTGCAGGCGGAGACGTAGAAGTCTTGCTTTGAAACAGTCCCGGAAAGAATGCTGGAATGCCTTCATGATCGGCGGTTTTGATCCAATCGTTTTCTGACCTTAGCTTCGTGAGACGATCAGTTTGAGAAGCTATTTCAGAAGCCGCTCGAAATATTGAATTCAAATCAGCATTCGTCAACGTCCCAGGGACTGTATTTAGAAAGTCGAAGACGGAATCCAGTGTGTGAAGCACTGAAATATCGCTGGCAAAGAATTTAAAAAATCCATACATTGCTGGCAGAATAACAACTGGCCCAAGAACGAATAAAAAATCCAGCATGTGAAGTACAAACGGCTTCGGAAACAAATAGATGAAAAGTGGAGCCGCCCAGATACAGATTAAATCTGTTAAATCGACCCTGCAAAGAAATATTAAATTTCATGAAATTTGGAATAAGCAAAGTTCAATTCTTACACGTCAAATGACAACGAATTAAGATGGTCTGCGAGCGCAGGGAGATCCGCAACGATCAATTCAGCGAGCACGAGACAATCTCGGCGTAACTGGACATGAGAATTACAGAAATAGCCATACATGCGGCAGGATAAAGTTGTTAGTGCAATCAAAGCTGCATTCGAGTCGCCATTGAGCTCAATTAGCATTAAAGCAGCTAATTGGGCAGAGCCAGGCATATAGTCGTCTAAGCAAACTCTCTGTGCATGTTGTATAAGAATCTGCTCAACTGTCGCTGCATCAACAGATTTGCCAATTGAAGCAAAACATCCCTCTGAGTTGAGTTCCATCCGAATCTTATCGATTACATTTTGTTGTGTTTTTTGGCTGGGACGCGCTAATTGCAACGAGTCCGATCCCAGGGATTCGCGAGCATGCTTCCAAGCATTAGCTCGAATTGGGTGTTCTGAAGGCATTCCTTGCCATAATGCCTGGTCCGAAACTTAGCTTGCTATGGCGATGCCATTTAAACCCAGAGCAGACCTGAACGAAAGCAGGCGATCTCAGATTCGGAGATGCCTGCCTGTACTTGTCGCTGGCGAAGGGCGCCCATATCGATGCGACATTCGCCATGAATGATATGTTGTGTACGTTTAGAACGCTGTTGGCGACGTCTTAGACAGAGAGGAAGAAATGGGATTGATGGTGTCTCCGCCCCATCACCCAACCAAAGGGCCCCAACAGTCAGACACAGATACGACCTTCTCACATTTCTCTTTGTATCAAACAAAAACAATTTCTTTACCAAGTGATGTGTCTTTTTGTATCAAACAGAAACAGGCATGAATATCAAGTAATGTATATTGTTTTTATGATTGCATTTGTCCTACTTGTGTGACCAGACTGGCATTCTGATTCCAGAATCTTCGCGTGATTTAGCCTCAATTGTTAGATGCTGATTTGACAGATTCGGGTTGACTTTGCAACGCTGAAGATAGTACCTGTAGCGATCCGGTTCGGCTAATTGCAACCATTTAACTAAACTATGGGTTATGAAAATGAGGAATTCAGCTCACATGGGGAGGATTCTGATATGCCAGTAACTCGCCCTAAAATGCCCACCATATCTGCCTCACAAGCAGTATCTGGACTTTTAAGCAGGATTTCTGAAGTAAAATATGAGATGAAGATACCTGTTGTGATAGTGATTACGACATTTAGATTCGGGTTTGCGATTGGAATCTTTTCTGGAAAGCAACGCACTTCAGAGCACCAAAAAACGATATGGAGGCTATCATTCGAGGAATTATTCTAAATGCGGTGCACTTTCAGGTTGGTGGTATATATGGAGTGATAGATGATCTTCCTAATCTCGGATTCTGACAGGGAAACTATGCTGTAATGATGTTGTTGGCGATCCTTTTTGTTTGGTAATGTTTCGGAATAGAGTACCAGGCATAGCTGATTGAAGCAATAGTGTTTCTCGACCAACATTCGGAATAGTATTGCTGTTCTATTCAGCATCCCTATTATATGCATATACAAATTCATCGAGTTCACCACAAAGCAATAACTACAAGCTAATCAAGATGATTACCGCTTTATTTACTTTGATTCTGGTGTACATTGGAGGCACCTCACTCTGGTCTGCAATTATAATATGCACGAGTTTCATCGCTGGCCATGCGGCTTTCAGAGTTCCTCCATCCCCCAAATTCCCAAGCAACGGAATCAAATCCTTATGGGAATGCGAAGAATCAGTAATCGGTAAAGTCATGAATTACGAAAAGGTTGGTGCGAACATGTTGTCGGCTAACCACCACTGATGACTTTGGCAGACCTTTGATATTGAAGACCCGGAAAGTCATGAAGGCATCGTCGCTAATCAGCTTCGGAAAGAGCCAAGTAAGCGAGTCTAAAGTAAGGCAGGAAAGAGACATCGATAAAGTAAATAAAGCCATGATGACCTTTTGTGTAATGTTACCCAAGTGACCTTTTGTGTAATGTTACCCAAGTGACCTTTTGTGTAATGTTACCCAAGTGACCTTTTGTGTAATGTTACCCAAGCCAAAACATGCGTAATAAGGCCGCGTTTGGATGCCACAGAAAATCTGGATCTAAAATCCTTCTCTGACTTGGATTTTCGGCTGAAAAACCAAATTGTGGCGTAAAAACTTGGTTTTCCGTGTGTCATCCAAACTCGCCCTAAAGGATTCCATAGGGTGAGGCGACATCCCGAGACACTTGTCTGTAACTTGGGTCAGTCATATCATTGGTTTACACAGAATGCTGGCCTTCGCCGCTCTCATTCTGGTTCTTGTCAGCTTTGCCCAGGCACAATCGCAGCGACACACGGCCATTGCTATTACTGTTTCCGGTGATGGCCAACGAGAGACGACTTTGCCAGCCTATCTGGCAAGTTGGGGTCCAGATTTGGCATCACCAGTTCATGGTCAGATTGCCTACCAGAAGTAATTGTGGAATACCGATTGATTTCCAGGATCTTTAAGCTACGTCGTCCCTTCGGATGCTTGCTCGAATATTGAATCGAAACATACGAAAGGGTCGGTTTTAGTGATCGATCAAGGGCAATGCACATTTGCAGACAAGATGCACAACTTGAAAGCACTGTCACCTACTGCTGTGATTGTAGTTGGGCAGCCGTCGATTAAATCTTGGTTTGTAATGGGCCCAAGCAATATTACTGATCCATTGCCTGCCGTAATGGTTCTTAACGAGGACGGTCAGACTTTGAAGAACTATAATTCTGCTGTATTAAGGTTCATAGAGCGGCACTGTTTTTCTCTTATCTAAGTTATCTGTAGCGGCTATGAGCGATCTGCATTTGACTGGTCATCGGTGCTGCTGATCATGGTTTCTACGTTAATCGTCTTCATATCCTCTTATTGGGCTACGGTAAGGGACAGAAACAATAAACGAGGCATTGCAACTACAGATCCTGACGTCCCCGAAGATGGTAATTTTGCTTTGATATCAGCTTTCAATTATCAGACTTTATCGTGCAGGCATTGCGTCGATTGATGCGAGGACAGCGGCTTTATTTATCGTTATCGCTTCCGCTGCATTAATGGCACTTTATTTCCTCATTGATAAGCTGATTTACGTTCTAATTGGGATATTTGCCATTTCTGGAACAACTAGTTTAACTGTTGTCCTTGCACATCCCACTAGAAAGCTCTTTCCGAAGCTTGATCAACAGTTAAAGTAAGAGTTGTGTCATGGAATTTCAAACGCGCTGATCGTCGTTATAGCTGTCCAGTTTTGGGTCGCATTAATCTGTTATACTCCATATTGCTGGTAGTTTGTACTCCAGCAACTATATGCTGGCTGGTTTACCGGAAAGCTTATTTCGCCTTCATCATGCAGGATATTTTGGGTGCAGCAATACTAATAATGATGCAAAGTTGGTAGAAAATTCGAATCAATTGGCCTTGTTTTGAATGAAACCACAGGAGTCACGCGAATGGCAAGCATAAAGATTGCTTCAATTCTACTTGTTTCTGCGTTTTTATATGACATATTCTGGGTGTTTCTATCACCATTTTTCTTCAAGTCATCTGTTATGTACGAAAATCGTTTTATTCGAAACCATTTCCGACTGTCTTCTTAGGATCTCAGTTGCAACGGGGGGAAATACTGGTGAAATGGTTCCCATGCTGTTAGCCTTTCCAAGATTTAATGATATCTTCAGAGGTATTTGGTATTGCAACATCTGAGTCTTGGCTTATCGCTTACTTAGGGTTCTCTCTTATCGGTCTTGGTGACTTGGCGTAAGCACATCCATCTCTGTTTTTCTTTATTCGATAATATGCTGCAGATTGCCTGGCCTTTTCATAACGTTCACATTTCGATTCGATGCATTCAGCGAGACGTCATATTCGAAAGTAGCGATGTTCGGCTATGCTGTTGGGCTTATTTTAACGTCGGTTGCGGTGTCGTTGATGCAAATGGGCCAGCCTGCACTGCTTTATCTGGTTCCCTGTACGCTAGGCTTGGTTTCCCTAATAGCTTGGCGAAAACGACATTTAGCAAGCATGTGGAAAGGCATCGAGGATGATTGTGCCTCTGATATGCAAAGGTTGTTGTCGTAGATGTTGTTTCATGCTCATTATCCTTCTTTTGGAATTAAACTTTTATCTTCATTGCCTCAGGTTAAAGAATTCAAACAACGTTTCGCCTGAGCTTTCAATGTCATAATTATCTAATAATCCTGTAAATAATGATTAATTCGTGTCATCCAACCTGGATATTTCCAAGAACGTTCAATCCGGTTTCCTTAATGCTGTCTCCCTCATGTTCATTGTTAACTCCACTAAAGCTGTTCAGCGATACTTTCTATCATGGAATGTTTCAATTTCATAAAACAACTGGGAGTTGATCGCCGTCTCAGCGCCTGTGTTGTCCGTCTCCATGTTGGTAGAATTATCTCAACTTGGCCACATAACGTGTTTATCATCATTATTAGACGGAATCGTCAGCGAGTGGAATATATCCCAATACGACATTATATCCGGCGTTATCTAGATACTCACGTGGCAGCTTCTTCTTTACATGACGAATATATACGATAAATGCAATGGTTAGCACAAGAGATGTGATGGACCAGGCGATCAATGGATGTCGATTTGTACCACATGCCCAAAGAAACTGAAACAAGAACGTTGATCTGAACAGGACTGGCCAGAACACAATCGCGAACGCCGCCAGATTCTCATTTAAGACTGTCCGCCGTGCTAGCTGCAAACCGATCAAATATCCGGTCATGCAATGTGATGGGATGTAGAGAGCGGCGACCACGACTGAGATCAGCATTGGTGTCGCCAATCCTGCAGCTGAGTATGCTAATAGAAGGGATACAGTTAGGCCTTGATAGGTCCCGTACCCAAGACTTAATGCCATAGCTGTGAATAGACATCGGGATAGATCCAGATATTGCATCTGTCGAATCTCAATCGACGCCGTCTCATCGATCTCCACTTTGCTCTTGATCATGCGATATTTGAAGAATTCCTCGACTATGACAGACATGATTAAACTCATGTGCAGACAGAGATATGACAGAGACTAACCCAGAACTTGTACGAATATGATCATCCATAATGTGGCGTATATAGAGCCAGTTCTATCAAATACAGGAAAAGCAAGTATTAAGAATATGGTCAAGAAGATCAACACTACAGGAGCCATAACGAATGCAACACCGAAATTTCGAATTGTGTGATTAATCAATATCAGCTGCGATGTTCGCGATCTATAAACGAGATAGACGAATGGCAGAAAGAATAACGGATACGAGAACGAGAACGATGGGAATGCCCAGGCGATGAACGCCCAACCGGCAAGAATAACGCCCAATATCAGCCATGACGTTTGATCTAAAGATTGCTCGCCGATCAGATAATCGTGATCGACAGAGAAGCCAGTGATCGTGGCGCCCGCCTGCTTCGATTTCCCGACAATCGTGGCGCCGAATTCGTCATCGCTAAGCGCGATGTTCTCCATATCGATGGCTTCTTTCATTTGCCAATCGTATGACCGGCGATTCTGGACCAATCAATTGTAATACGGCCGATGCTGCTGACCACACTTAATTTTCTGCTTTTAAGCATGAATCACGTCGTGGATCGTTACTTGATCAATCGACGCCCATTGATCAACTTGTCGGATGTACCATGACCTTGGAAGATTGGCGCCGTTCTATTTCCGCTGCCGGGACGATTGCATCAGTTCCTAACTAGTTCGTTTATCTCCAAACCCCAACCCTGGATGCCGCCCTCAAATCCTCTCAGCAGTATTCGTATGACATACGAATTCTGTATTGAAGGCATCACTTGTGCAAGGGAGGGGGATGCAACACGATCCCTTCGTCTGTTCAATGACGCTCTCCTGATAACACCCACGAGCTCAGCCGCCCATCTCTGTATCGGTCTGCGATATCTAGCTGAAGGAATGGCTCGTGATGCATTACATCATTTCAATCAAGGTTTGGAGGTTGCATCTACTCCATACTGTCGTAGTCGTCTATTACGATGTCGTGCTCTTCTGCATCATTCCACACGAGATTATGACGACGCCCTGGCGGATTTCGACGCCGCTCTGGTCCTGGACCCGGATTTCGCCGACGCCTACTACCTGCGAGGTCTGGTCTCGTACGACCTGAAACGATTCGACAAATGTGTTGACGATATGACCAATGCCATTAAGCTATCAGATCCATCAGCTTCAGCAGCTGCTTATATGAATCGTGGTAATGCTTATACAGAGCTGGGTCGTTATACATCTGCTATTCGTGATCTTACAATGGCTATTGAATATGATACTCGTACATCTGTCATTTATTATAATCGTGCCAATGTATATTGTCTAACAAGAGATTTGCATCTGGCTCTGGCTGATTATACCAAATCTATTGAACTGGATCCGTATCATGCAAGTGCATACTTCAATCGTGGCAATACCTATCATGAACTTGGTGAGTAGTGTGTTTTCCATTCAGTTTCTTCTAGGGTTTAGGGTTTCCTGATCCATGCTGTATATTGACTTTCTATTAGGACAATATCAACTGGCTATTGCTGATTTCACCAATGCCATCGCCTTAGATCCAGCTGATGCAGCTCGATTTTTAGAATCACGTGGATGTTCATACTGTCGTCTGGGCCAGGTTGAATCCGCCTACGATGACTTCTCCAAAGCTCTTGGATTACGTCCAGATTCATCAACTGTTTACCTGAATCGGTCCACGGTTTTATTCCGTCTTGGTCGATACAAGGAAGCTCTACATGATCTAAACAGCTGCTTGGTATTAAATCAGACCTGTGCTATGGCTTATACTAAGCGAGCTGATATTCACGTTCGATTCAAGAAATATGAGAAAGCAGCTCAAGATTTCACAACCGCTCTGGAACTCAATCCGGATGATGCCTACTCTTTGTATATGCGAGGTCGCTGCCGCCTGAAACTGGGCCAGCACGCCCAGGCGATCAGCGATTTCACGACCGTGATTCGGGTGGAGCCCACGTTCGTGCGTGCTTATTTGGAGCGTGCAGGAGCGTATTCATCGAAATCGGTGCAGGAGTATCGTCTAGCAATTGACGATTATACGAAAGCGTTGGAGTTGAACCCGGATGATGCTGATGCATATGTTTCTAGAGCTAAGGCGGCTCAAGCTTTAAATCAGCAATGCCGAGCTATTCGAGATTGTGATGAGGCCCTGAAACTGGCTCCAGACAATGTTGACGCCATGGCCATGCGTGCCAAATGTTATGCTGAATTCGGCGCCTTTGATCAAGCTCTACATTCGATTAATTCTGCTCTGCGACGATTACCAGAATCAGCACTTCTCTTAGCGTGTCGAGCTGATATTTACATGTCGCTTGGACGTCCTGATCTGGCTCTTGATGATTATGGTGAGGTTGTCGCTCTCTCTCCTGAATCCAATGCTGCCATCTCTGGCGTCGTTTTAGCACGACGCGCCCTCGGCCAAAACTCGATCGGCGCCCAGTTTGACGCTATTGAGTGGCATTTGCAAAAAGCCAGACGTCTATCGCTGTCGATCCCGAACCGAGAACGATTGGCGCGTGCTTTGCTGAGTCTGCGCCTGGACCAGTACGACGTGGTTCTGAAAGAGATCGATACGGCCCTGGAGGTTGAGACTGCTGAGGTTCGAGAGCATTTGTTGGAGAGCAGATCTATGATACAAGTACATCAGAGCAGCAAAGCAAGACAGATATTAGGATTAGGATTAGATGGAGTTGTAACTAGATCATGGCAGATGGGAGCTCAACATCATACAAGATCTGATAGTCTTCGATCGGCTGTATTCAGTTCGGAACCGAAATCTGCTAATCGACGTCTTGTTGCACATATGCAATGGAGAAGTAATCTTCGAAGAAGTATCTCTTCATTGCTCTCACGAAGTCGACATCCTCCATTGTAAAATTAGCCCTCTATGCTGGAATTACCAGTTATAAATAAATATTCTATATCACAATCATGCTCTAGGCCAGTATAACGTCGTTGCTTCATCTGGAATTTGTTTTCGATTCATCAGTATAGTCGCGAACGTGTTAGATTAAGTTGCATTCTGCATTGGTACCTACTGTATGAAGCTTTTGCATCTGCAGTGAAGGCTCTCAGAGAAAACCATATTTTAAGGCAGAATGGCGCAACCTCCTCTGTGTATAATGTTACCACTATTAAATAATGTATTCTGTTACATTGCATTCTCGAATATCTGTCGATCTTCATCTCAGATTTGAATATGACCAAATCGGTTACTGGTACCAGACGGATCGTTCTTAGATTTGCTCAATCATGGATTCCACGCAATCGTCCAATGTGGAGAGCCATCAAGCTGCCGACGCAAATATCATTGCATGTCAGAGCAGACAGTATCGATTTCGTTGGATAATCGTATTACTGTTCGATATTGTCTCCTTCGTTAATGCAATATTATGGATTTCGTTCACGCCCGTCAATTCTTATGCTCAAGCGTAATCCAGCACTTTTCCTTGATGTTCCCAATTTACAAATGATATAGGTACTATGGAGTCTCGGCTGCAAGCATAGATCTATTTAGCACCATGTTTATGATATTGTGAGAAGAGTAATGCGACTATGTCAATCGTGGTAAATTTCGTACAGATTCCTTCCCGGTCTGATCCTGTGTGCGTTTTCCACCCACAGATATGGATCAAAAATTACTGTAAGATTTCCGAATATTTTGATCATACTACGAGCTGATCAGATTTGCAGTGTGTTTCTGCATCTGCTCTGAATTTTGTTGCTGCGCTGCTGCGATATTCAAGTACACTGGATGATAAACGAGCTCGTCCTGGAGGTTATGGCATTGCCTTATGTGGGCAGATACTCGCTAGTTTGGCCCAGCCGATTTCCATCTCACTACCAGGACGAATAGCTACTGTTTGGTTCTCTGATACTCAACGGAACATTGCCATTGTTCTATTATCGCTCAGCAATTTTCTGGGTATTGCTGTCGGCCAGATTCTACCCGGAATCTTCGTCGATGCTGAATCAGGCTTTCCAAACTTACAGCTCGCCGTACTCATCTTGGCGACTATCTCTTTTCTAGGGTGCCTTCTAATGTTTAGAGAAGCCCCTCCAACGCCACCCTCTTCACACGCTGCAGATCGCTTGGAGCAGGAGAAAACGAACAATTTCGTTGGACATCTATCCTCCAACACTCGTCTTCTGTTTCAAAAAAGAAGTTTCTTAGCGTTATCAGTTGGTTTTGGTTTTGGTCTTGGCGTATTCAATGTATTATTAACCAAGATCGAAGTTATTGTATTCCCTTTTAGTCCAGAAGATGCAGGAATATTTGGGGCTGTCTGTATGATATCTGGTTTTCTGGGCTCAGGTATGGCTAATAGCGTTTATGATGGTCCACAACCAGATCGTCTGAAGGTTTTCTGCAGGCATATTCGGAGCAACAATGGACGCCACACTTGCACATCACCGGATTTTACGAATTTGTACTTTTACGAGTCTAATTCTCTTAACGCTCCTATTTGTCTCTTTGAAACTGAACGGATCGTTCGCGGTTGTATGCCTCGTATTCGGTGCATTGGGTTTCTTCCTTCTACCGCTGATGCCAATTTGCATCGAATGTGCTGCATTATGTACATATCCTGTACCGGAAGAGATGTCAACTGGAGCCTTAGTGCTATTTGGCAATGTCTTAGGCTTTCTTGGAACGCTGATAACTAACGATTATTCATCAGAAAGTCTCATATCTGCAGTTTCTGTCGGCAATCTCATACTGTCGTTAGCGTATATTATCGCTGCCATTGCAATGCTGTTCTTTCAGAGTGAAACATCAGTTCGTCTTTCAAAACCAATTGCGACAGAGCTCGAGTAGTGCATGTTGATTAGTTTGAACTATTTATTCAGAAATCTTGTCTACCAAGATGCCGCATCGCTAATGACGATTAAACAGACCCAGTCAGCGGGTAGCGAGCTGCTTCTAGTTCAGGTACTGGAATATCAATATCTGGAAATACTCGGACAGCTCTGGGCAGTTCATGCTCTTGTATGATTTGATCATGGAAATAAATACGTCTCAGGCGACAATTAGCAAAGACTCGGACTCGAATTGTGTGCCGAAGATTAGTACCAAACAGAAGTAAGCACAACGTCTGCAAGTCCAGTATGATGCAATTCCAACCGGGGACAAGATGCATTGGGATCGTGGCTAAGTTGTCCTTACACCTTGAGAAGCAAACTTAGAGAGCTGCTGTAATGTGACAGCAACGAATACCTTGCTAAAGACTGGGCAGACGATGAACGTATTGTTCTTTTAATGCCACTGCTATCTTCAATCTCGATCTCGAACGCCACGAACTTGTTCAGATTCTTCAAGTGCAACGTGACATAAGGAAACGGTGTGCCAATAATCTTGGATTCGTCTGGGAACGACATAGCAACCTTGTAGAATGTATCGCAGGTCAGCTCGATAACTTCGCTCTTTAGCTGGAGATCTTCGACAATGATCATCTCCGATAATGCAGTATCGGCAACTATGCAAGAATGAGAAATAAATCGGGCAAATACAATAGGTCGTCAGACTTGCCTTCCGATTCCCAACCATCGATATCGAATTCTGGCTGCAGCCCAAACGGCAAAATGGAGAACACATGATCAACCATTGAAAAGAAAGCCTGACTACTCTGGGAGATGAGTACTGACGAATCGATCTCATACAGCTTCAGTAAGATTTCCATCATTTTGAGCAACCACAAGAATATAGCTGAAACTGATTAAGAACTGTATTAAAATAATCCACTGCTGGCAGACTGGATGATTTGAAACAGGGCGGAACCAACGACAACGAAGACGAAAAATGCAATCATCACAGGCCCAAGACTGCTGTTGCTTTCTGCTGATTTCGCCTAACACCATACTCACTATGAAATCAACTTGAACGTCACTGACAACACCGACCTTCGACCTGTTGTTAATCAGACCCCTCTTATTGACATTCTGATTGAAGAGTTCGGCAGCCTTTTTCCGGGGGTTAGCCTGTAAATCTTGGACGTGAGTGGCTGACGCCCTGACGCGACATCGAACCTAACTCACCATGACGACGATGTCAAGCCAATGAGATAACGGAACAGGACAGAGATGAGTGAGACGTAACAATGATCGACTGCTTGTGACGGCGGCACGTCGGTTCCGATCAACAGTCAAGAGACGAGGCCGCGCTCAACATTCGCGAATCATTTCCGTTACCGTGAATACCGTCCCCACTGTCAGAGGATAGGGTTTGTGGCCAGTGGGAGGCCCCGCTTTCTCACGCGTCGTCGTCATTTCGTACTATTGATGAGTCGATGGCTGTCGCCCTTGGATGAGCATAGTCTAAATTAAGATCCAATTCACAAATTGGACCGAAAACGATTATGATCGCCGCAAACGCAACGTTGTCATGATTGAAGAACCATATAAGCCAACAAAATGCTTGGGGAGTGTCTGCTGTTGCGAGATGGACATGCAGAGATCAGACACGAATGACTTGCTTATTGGATTCAAACTATAAGAGCAGCAGAAAGAACAACAGTAAATTTGATAGATAGATAATTAGAGATGTTTTTCAGTGGTACGTTGAGGAATTGGTCTCATTCTGGATCTTGTTTTAGGCGATACCTTTATCTGATGCAGATAGAGCAGCAGAAAGCTGTCATAATTGCCAACATGAATAACAACCAACACAATTACATTTGAATATCAATGTATCAAAATGATGAACTCATCAAGAATCCTCGAAATCAGCCCCTTATGTAGTCATGGTCCGTAAGGCAGGAAGGAGCCAGCAATGGATCCCAGCTCCCCGCATGTGTATGCGACCGTACTGGCCCGCGCCAACCGAAAATCGGTTTTGTCTTGCACTGCTGTGATTCAGTGATTACGATTATAGAATCGATTGAGACCCATTGGTATTATGTTCCTTGCTATCATATCAATACAGCATTTGGAGGAATTTCTACCTAATGTACAGTGCCGACAGTCGTCCCTCCCATTATCATTGATGTCATTGTATTATATCTGATATAACCAGCTCCATTTATATAGACACAATTGACGGCATCACATTTGAGATATCCATATAGGATGGAGCTCTGTTAATTGGTATTATACCCTTCATCATCTGTATTTATCTACATGTGTGCCAATAAAACAACCAAACTGCCGATTAGCTAAGTGCAAGTTATACTCAGTAATAGTTTCCGATTCAGTTATGGTAGAATTTGTCTAAGATGAAGAAGGTGAGAAGGTGACCAGATCGATCTATGTGTACTAGACATAATTTTCGTATTTCTGACTATGTATGATATATAATCAGCAGTAAATTAGTATTAGGTCATGTCATCAACAACAATTCCATTCAAACCACATCCGAAATCTCAGCAAGAATTTGAGTTTCGTGATGGCCAGCGTCCTCTAGCATTAGATTGGTTAGATGAAGTTGGTAAATTCTATGAGAATCGTGCTCAAGATCCCCCTATACGTAAGACATCACGTATGTGCATCTGTATCTGCATGTCTCCATATCATTATAATACTGATGAATAGGTCCTGGTACTAATGATGTATTAGAGATGATGATATTAGAGAATGCAGCAGATCTAGCACCTAATCTATCACATCATAGACGTATTATACGTCATGAAACTATCATACTATATCTCAAACTTGCTGCTGTATTCGATCGCACATTCGCCGTACAGGCCCAGTTCGAGGAGATCACCTCCCCAGATCGTATGATTATTGATATGGCGAGATCTCATGATATAATGAGTGTTGTGTGTATAGAGGAGAGATGGGTTATACCATCATTAATGAGATCAATTAGTAGCTGTATAACCCCAATGATTATTGGATTTGTAACAGGTCTAGAAGCCCATTATTTACAGGCTAATCTAC
Organism: Polymyxa betae; assembly: GCA_003693705.1. Taxonomy (NCBI): domain Eukaryota; phylum Endomyxa; class Phytomyxea; order Plasmodiophorida; family Plasmodiophoridae; genus Polymyxa; species Polymyxa betae. The sequence continues at coordinate 140,225 of RBZT01000215.1, forward strand.
ATGTTAGAGATGTAGCTGTATCTGCAGTTACTGCACTTATACAATCTAATCGAAATATATTCCTACATAATGATCATTGTATGGATGTATGAAGTAACTAGATACTAATTGTAACTAACATATTGATATAGTGGCATCAATATGGAATTTAACCTTATTACTTGATGTTAATGATTGCCATCTTCCATCAATATTACTACCTGGAACACGTCTACCTATTATTATATCATTACAATCATTAACAGATGTTATATGTCAAGGACATAGATCTCTAGTACGTGAACTTCTACGTCGGCTGCTGACCATGCCCGGGGCCAGTACGCCGGAGCGTGACGCCATTCGGGTCACGGTCCAGGGCTTGTTCCGCATTCTGGTTGATATCACATTCGGACATGGTACTGCTGATCGTAATGAAGGTGAAGCTGCTGCCAATAATGGAACACGACCTACACTAGCAGATGCATATGAGGCTATACAAGCTCTTGTCTCGGGACGTACCGAGGCCCAGTACGACCAGATTCACTGGGCGACTGCGACGCTGACCCGGATTGTGCGGCAGCAACAGTCGACGTTGCATCCGTCAACGAAATGGTCTGGAGATTGTTTAGGGTTTTAGGGTTTGGTTGTGACTTGTGTGTATAGGTTCTTAGATCAGTTAGTAATGCATCTATCACCTACATCTCCATCATTAGTTAGATATGGTATATGTCTAATAGTATCAGCTGTAATAGAGGTATGGCCTGAATCAATAGATATCATACCAGATCTATATTCGAATATTATTAATTCATGTAATGATACATCATTAATAATACGAGATGTATCACTATCTATTCTATATTCAATAGCTACATATCGCAATCTCCTATCATTAGTTGATCTTATACAAGCATATGATAGTATACGTCATGGATCTTGTTATATTAATATACAGAATAATCATACAGGACATCAACAACCTGTTAGATCACATCCCGTTATATTATCTGATATTCTAGCTGAAGCTGTTATGTATGGACCTAATCTATCATCATATCAACTGACATCATTACTGGCATCATCACGTTACATGTCGCCACAGATCCAACTCGACACGTTACATCTCGTCTGTCATTGGGCTAACAGAGCCCAGGATCTCGACCCACATCTGTAAGTGTGTGTTACAACGCATTCTAAACCCTAAAACCCTATGTTTAGTGTCCAACAATTATTACCAATGTTACAAACACGTCAATCTAATATTCAAATAGCGATCTTATCTATATTTCGTGCACTTAATCGTGCATTACCTACAATGTCCCGATCATTATTACGTAGCTCAGAGACATATTTCCGTCAGTTATTATCTGGTCATGATCATACAGATACAGATGCAGATAATAGTATGATATTAGTATTAGATGTATTAGCTATGTTCCCATTACATGATCTACCTGCTATACGTATACAGAATCTATTATCTCATCATTTAGGTCCATGTGCATTCTCTAGATCATGTCAATTACGTCATGCATTATATAATGTATTATCGGGATCACGTAGATTCTGGATAACAAATGATCTATCATATTCGGCATTATGTATATTATTAATAGCGATTGGAGATGAAGATATTGATGCTGTTCAATCAGCTGTTCGAGGGTTTCAGGATGTTAGTTCTGGACCTCAATGGAAGAGTGCTGCATCTACATCAACATTTCATTCATTATTAATTCGATCTGGTATTGCATTAAGACATAGAGATCAAGGTGTGATTATCGCTATTGCTTAATATTGGGTTATTAACTATCATATAGCTGTACGTATTAGTGCATATGATCATATAGTCAATGCTATATGTAATTGGACAGATCAGGATCCATTATATGGAATACTGGTCCACCTGACCCGATCTGGATCCATTGGCGATCTAGTACGACAACGTGTTGATGGATTATTAAGTGAATCTGGATCTGTTAATATATCATTATCATCAACATCCTTACAAGTATTAGATTCATGTTCACATAGTATATATTGGTATATATTATTATTTAGTAAGTTGAATATATATATCAATCAGATACCGGCTGAGAGAGCTCTACGTTCTCTATTAACATCCACTGTATGTACTGCTGGCTGAAACCCTAAACCCTAACTAACACTTAGACAGCATGGTTATATTCGAGCTGCTGCTGTTGATACAACAATCAAGACCTGTTTCCGTGGTAGTATAGTTCATGGACGTATTCTAGATCAAACTATAGCAGATGCTGTTGATGCATTGATTGTATCTGAAAATGAGGCCGTACAAGACAGCTGGATCTGCGTCCTGGATGGGCTGGTACGGTATCAGATACCGGGTCTAAATCCCTGGCTTACAGCCCGATTATTACCAACATTAACAGATTTATATTCTGATAGACCATCTTCTGTATTACGTCATCTAGTTCATTTCCTTGATACATTAATTACCAATTATATCGCTAATACGTACGTTCCATCTTAGATTTTTCTCACAATCTTCTCTTTCTGTTTTCCAGTCAATCGCTTCTGATTATTTTCGAGAACATTGCGCTTGTTCTGATGTTATATAATAGGGATATAATGGAATCAGCAGATGCAGTAATATCATCATGTATTGAGAGATTACGTAATACAACCCGTCATCATCTAATAGCGAATATATCTGCTGCTGTACGTACATCATTAGAACAATTATATGGAATATTAGCAGAATGTGCTGCACTATTACCTATTGCACATTTTGATGGAGAATCATATAGCGAGTTTCTATTAACAGATGTTAATGCTATGATTAATGATATTGGAGATCATGGTGGTGATCCACTTATTACTAATCTTACACAATATCAAAGACAATTGATTGGACGGGTTTCTATATCTGGACTTGGATCATGTAGACATACTACACTCATTCCAAAGGTAACATCAACACTGTCGTATATGTTACTGTTATCTGACATGATATAGATACTAACAACACTGTCATTGTTACTTTCCCATACTGATTATCAAGTACGTCGTGATGCTATTAGTAGTATATATCAGATACGTAATAATATGGGAGAACATGAGACTGAATTTCAATGGGATCTTAGTTCAGCTATATGGCAATCATTATCATTATTATGTGATATAGATCTTGATGTTCGTGTACAATTAGAACGTGGATTATCACATGGACCTACATTATTATATATGTATATACAAGCTATACAAGCACCAGATCTATCGAAACAGATACAGCAAGCTATGTCTGTTCAGATTGATAGGGAGCGGTTCACCAGTCCAGACCAGTATGATTGCGGGTAAGCTGGCTCTGTTAGGGTTTTAGGGTTTCATATCAATGTATCTCTGTATATATCAGGATGATAGCATTATTGGCAGATTCTAATATTAGATCTACAATTGATGATGATTATGAGAAATATGCTGAGAAAGTCATGCAGATCCCACGTATGGATTCAGCATTTCTTGATAGGGTAAAACATTACATATTGGTCATGTTCCGCCGTACTGACCCGCTGTGTATGATAGGTCCGAGCTATTACTGCTAAATATATTCTATCTGGTCATGAACAGATTCATGCTGCTATACGTAATCTATGTAGATTTCTATCAGGTGGTACTACTGCTGGTAGTGCAGCTATTATTATCTCTCAGGTAACATAATGGATATAGGAGATGTAACATGTCATATTGATGTGTTATGTAGTTACTAGGTCTAGTATCAGATAATGCTGATATTCATGATGATATAATAGATCTGATATGTCGTCATATGGAATATAGTGTTACTGGTATTATACAGGATAAGATATATGGATTATGTGTAGCATTAACACAGATATCTACATATAGACCTATATTAACTGTACAACGGGTTGTATCATGGTCATGTTCTGCGTATGTAACATCATATATGTCACTGTATATGTTACTGACCCTACATTTCTGATAGTAATCGTCATATTGATGTTAATGATGGATTAGTATATGCATTACATTCTGTTATAATACCAGTTATACATGATATAGATATAACACAATCTATTACATCTATACAGACATTCACATTATTGAATAGTCTACGTAGGGTATTACAGTCCACTGTATGTACTGAGCTGGAACCCTAAAACCCTAACCCTAAACTACTTGTATAGACTGCCACTAAATCGACTCAGAAATTAGCTCTAGATCTACATCTAGCTCTGACATCATTATCAGATACAGGTCCAGTACTTATTACTAATCTATTAGATTTAATAGAAGCATTGCATGATCCAGATCTTCAAGATCAACTTATCCAAGCATTAAAACCGCAGTTTGCATCTGTAGATCAACATGATCCAGTTATACAAACCCTATTAGAACGTATTGATGAATATGAACAGAATGGGACTGTACAGGATCAGCAACGTGCGTTAACGTTACTCAGTATCGTATCGGATTCATTAGTTGATAACGATACATCATTGATGGGACGTGTATTAGCGTTACTGGCTGATACTGATCTACATGTACGACGTCGTGCTATGAGGATGGTAACATATATATGTGGATGTATGTGTAACATGATACTGATATAGTATGTAACAGATAGTAAGTGGCTCATTAAGTGCGAGTATACAATCTCGTCTATGTCCAGTATTAGAACAACAACATAAACGTAATATTGATAGATCTATACATGGTAGATCACAATCTATTATACAAACTGCTGACAAATTACAAGCTAATATGGCATTTCGATTACGTACATCATTCTTACGTATTAATGATTATTCAGTATTAAGTAATAATCATATATCAGCCACACATATGACATCTAGTAACATATCTGATGACGAATCACATGGAACATCTACATCTACCATATCAGATGATCCACTTAATGTTACATATCTCTCATCAGAACGTTACAGTTGCATAGCTGCACGTTACCATAGTAATCTGATATTCAATCAAGATAAGATTGTTGATGATGCATCTACTGGTGAATATACAACACCACAACATATTAATGCCATTGATCAGCAGGCCAGTACGGCCACATCAGCCAATACTGCTACTGGTGCTGCTACTACTGCTACATCCGCAGCAGGACGTACTGGCCCCGGCGGCGATGGGGATGGACGGCATACTATCGACGAGCAGTCCGAAGATCAGATATCGCTGGATGATGATGATGATCAGGCCGTACTGGTCCCTGTGCCGCCATCTGGAGCCGCATCCAGGCCATCGTTTCAACGTCGAACTACGGTGCAGTCCGTGACGGAGTCCGGGATGTCTCCCCGCGCACTCCGTAAGTTATCGTCCACGTCATCAACATCGGGAGGTAATAGTCGGCGGACATCGTCATCTACATTATTTAATGGCGGGAATGGATCACGAGCTAGATTACGACGAGAATCAGCTCGAGGTGCTGCATCATCTATTAATGTATTAGATACTGGAGATAATAATGATCTATCTAATGATCATATTGCACTTAATGAACATGTTATTAATGATATGTCTGCTGAACAGATACAGACTATGTTAACTGCTACTGTTCAATCTACATCACATAATGCCAGTATGTTATCACACATGTTACATTCCTAACACTCACCTAATTATGTTACTCTATAGACTCACTATTGGATAAGCTGTTAGTAACATTAGAGGCGGATATACAATGCGATACAGGAGATGGATTACGTGCTGATATGAAATCACGCATGCATTGTATTGGTGTATTAGTTAATCTAATAGCATCATTCAATCAATTAGATGATCGTGCTGAGACATCATTAGCACGATTACGTCGATTATGTTCATCATTGCGACGGAGATGTATTAATCTACGTAATGATATTATTGATAAGATTGATGAAGATCTATTCTCTATAACTGGATTAAATCCCGTTATGATAGCTAATCAATGTGATACAGATCGTTATGAATGTATGCAAGATTGTATACAGAGATCTATGATTGATATAGATTATAGACATGATCTTATCAAGCATGCATATAATAGACATATATCTATTGAATCAAATAATAGATATCTAAGTGCAATCGTTATATTTATTCAGGAGATTGTCAAGGGATTTGGACGTCTATATGCATATCTGAATATAGAACAGGTCAGTGAATATCATGTTACAATGTGTCAGTCAACTGAGTAACATGAATATACAGATGACAACATTCTGTCATGGTATGGAATTTATGGTAGAAATCCTTACAGATGATCATGATGGTATACGTAAATCAAGTCGTGATGCATTACAACAGATTATAAGAGGACGTGAAGATGATCCACAGATCGAGTCATTAGCTGCTCTATATGAGAAACTACTCCTGGGCCTGTACGATATCATCACCGATGATCTCAACGTCCAAGTTCTACGTCGCAAGAAGACCGATCTGTGCGCGGTTCTCGGTCTGCTTCTCCCTCAGGTAGATCATTGTGCAGGAGTCAGACGCGATCATTGACTCGATATCGTCCGTGTAGATTGCGAGCCATTCAGTTCAGGTCCGTGAGACATGCCTACGTCTGATTCTGTCCCTATGGGATGATCCCGACATACTGGTCCGCGATGTAGCTATTGATACAGTGCGGATCCTGGGTGCAGGACATCGTGTACCAGAGATTGATGCATTAATACGTCAGACAGGATCAGGTCCATCACAGCTTATGCAACATATTACAATTCGACTTAATAATGACACATATGCTAGTAAGGAGAAGTTACAGAATCTTATGCAATGGCTCTTTAATAGAAGATAAATACACGTCCACATACGGTCTGGTACGACCAGTACCTTTTGTCAGACGTAGAAACGTCTCATATATTTGATTAATCGTACCATAAGTCTGTTTAGGTTGTATAATCTGTAATCTATCTATCCGTCATTTATCAAAGGTTGATATCGAACTGCAATGAGACTGACCAAATATCAGCAAATGTACTTGATAGAATATTTCAACAGACCGAAACAAATATGGAAGAAACTGATTGGTATTACTACGTAGATCACGTAGTAATAAATTACTACGTTTAACGTCTGCTTATACACAGAGACAGGTCGCCAAATGGTACAATAACAGCACACCAGACTGATATAAATCAGAACTCACTTTACAGATGGTTAACTGCAGATTCATATAAAAAGTATTGACATTGTTAGGGTTTTAACGAGCAGAGATCTACTATTGACAATCGTGATGAGATACCGGTAGAGATATACAGATACATTATATGTTAGTTCTGGGATTTCATACAGTTTCAATCAGGTAATGATTCTTTATAGAAGATGACAATATTACGGA
>RBZT01000319.1:0-23551 GCA_003693705.1 Polymyxa betae
TTTCTACTTTTCAAAAGTTTCTTCTTTTTCAAAAAATTTGTCTTTTTTTTATCTGTTTTTCATTTTTTGATTGTTTTGAATTTTTGGAATTCTGAAAATCTCTCCTTTTTTTTAAATTTCATCTTTTTTCTTGTGTTACGTTGCTGTTTCAGCGTAGTTTCGTGGAGATTTTCCTCTTGATTCTCTGTGTCCGAATGATGTCTGTTCAGGTGTTCGTCGTACACGGCGGTCTGACCACCCGATCTAATATCAGCATCTCCGAACTGAATAGTCGCATCAATCGTCGGCAGCAGCCGTCCGCTTCCGGACCCGATACGATCATGTTCGACCTGCTCTGGTCCGATCCGCAAGACGAACAGGGCGTCGGCCCATCGAAACGTGGCTCCCGAATCAAGAACTTCGGCCCGGATATCACCGAATCGTTCCTCACGAGAAACAACGTCAAACTGATCGTCCGATCGCATCAGTCCGTCGATCAGGGATACGAAGTCAAACACGACGGTCGCGTTGTAACCGTGTTCTCGGCTCCGAACTGTAACGCCAACAGTCGTACTGGATCGTGTTGTCTGAAGTGTGGTCTGTAGACTGCGGGAAACAAAACCTGGCCGCGTACCTTTTGTTCGATCATGATCTGCGTGCGATCCCCTGCCAGTTTAAGGCCGTGGTAGGGCTGGCGGATTGTTAGGGTTTCTCGGCCCTGATTTTTGCTGCAGGATTTTCCATCGGAGATGTGCTCGTTTCTGTAAATGTGATCCGGAGTTCATCTGAGTTAAATTTATTGCAATAAAGAATTGCTCGTGATTGGCTCGGCGAGATTTTTCAGTGAATATTGAGTGCTACGAAATGCAGTCTGAAGTTTGTCCCATTCTCGATCGATGGCAATGTGCTGGCCCTGTATTAGGGTTAGGGTTTGCTGGTGTTATTTCATCCAATTCGAAAGTCGTTATGGATTTGATTGGCGGCAGCGATCGCCACGCACTCTTGATGGCAGAGCTCGACGACCTCTGCCACATAAATGGTGCAGCTCTTGGCCGCCACGACCAAGGCGATCGGTATCGAGACTACAGCGGACACCTCAGATGATCAAGCGCGTTGGATCAGAGCGCATATCTCCTACGTACTGGGCTGATCAAGGTCGTACACGACTCTCTAGATCCATTTCGAGCTCGAGCGGATCCTCATTCCTCGGTGGTCCGGAAACTGTTCCGGAATCCGGATTTGGGTAAAACGGACCTTTTATGACGATGAGCGTGCTGTGACATCCAAACACAGTCTTTTCTGAGCCAAGCCGAAAGCCGCAGATTTCCGCAGGTCGGGGGCCAGCACGGCACCCCGTGACCGTTGAACAAGCACGCGCCCACTTTCAGATTCGTCCGCTGCTTGAGCCAGCACTGTGGCGGATACAACCGCACCAGTACGACCTGCAGCGGTATGTGGTCGTACTGGGACTCCGGGGAGAGCTCCGTGATGCCCGCGCTGCTGACACCAACGGCGACCAGGCCGCAGCCGTTCCAACAGGACAGCGAGAGATTCAGATTTCAAAGCGCTAACCCGACACATTGCGCAGGAATGAAATTCTCCGATCTCAGTCTGGTCTCGAATGTAACGTATACTTGGCGCAGGGGACAGACCGAGGGCCAGTACAGAAGTTACGACCGATTCGGAGTAGTTCCCCCGACTACCGCATTGAAATACCGTTTCTTGTAAGAGAATTTGTTAGGGATGGCTGTTAAGAAGGCAAAGCTGGTGATGGATGGCTCATCTCTTCGAACGGACGTTCACCATGAGATAGGCAGAGAGCCCATCCGCACATAGCGGAATACGATGTCAGGCTTTCTTACATTAGCAGTAGAGCAGCATATATTCATCAGAACATTTAATATCTCAAACTGAAAAGGCTCCGAATTAGTTTTATCTCAATGAGGGCATTCGTCAAAATCCCTCTAATAGGAGGAGTTAGAAAACTGAATTGCTGTTAGAAATCCCGTTTGGTTTGACAAATATTCCAACATGACGACTTTGGGAAACTCTCAGCGATCGGATTCGAGCCTCTAGCAATGGAGGCCCGATATAGCCTTCTTCTAGATTAAATGAAATGAAGGCGTATTGGATTATATTGGGCAAACACGCTTCACGAAAAAATTTGAGGCAATACTGCATGCATATGTTTGGCAAGTTCCAAATGAATTCAATTCTGAACTGCAATTTTTGGCGTGAAACCTGAGATTCATAAGTCTGTGCCTTGTTGAAGAACTTCGAGGAAGCCGTAATTGAATGCTAAAATCGCCTTCGTAGAGTTTTCGAGATAGGCTCTGCTAGCTCAGTCGGTAGAGCATTGGTCTAATAAGCCAAAGGTCGTCGGTTCGAGCCCGGCGCGGAGCATTTCTTTTTTGTTGTGGCCGATTCAGTTCTGAGCACCAAAAGGCAACTGTGCGTGATTAGAAGAACTGATCAAGAGACCGTTTTTATTCTCGAATCAGTAACTGGAACGAAAATTTCGGATTGTATCGACCTTGTCTTCAAACAGCAGCCATTCATTTGTCAAATTCGCCGCTGCGTCAGCGAATAGGAACTCTGAGATCTTGCCCTTTGCTTTGGTCAGCTTATCTTCTACAATCGAAAGTTCCGTATCGATTTGGAAGCCAATATAGGTTTGGGAGGTTGATGGGCTTTGCCGTTTCTTGTAGTCAAGACTTGACTCCGAGTCTCTGTGCTTCTTGTTGAAAGAAAAGTTGGCTCCGACTTTCTTCGACTGCGTAATAACCAAGCCGAGAATGCTCTCGGTGTACTTTGAGCTGTGATATCAAGTATTCATAGTTCAGCCAAAGTTGTACTATGAGTGCCTGCCGTACAAGCTCTGCACGAATAGTCCGTTGGAAAAATCGCAAAATGGCATCGGGGTCATCGAGGGAGCTCATACGCATGCCAAACTAATGTCAAAGTTTCTAGCAAAAGCATATTCTCGCCGCTGTTACATTTTGCGACACATGGTGAAAGCTGAGAATCCAGTAAGGGAGTAGTAGAAAGGATAATTAGGCACATGGGCTCGAGTCCCTGTAGGATTGGGGGCTGGCGCCTACCTTAACTTATCGAGGCTCTAGGGCCGCTTATGATCAACAATTATCAAAATGGGTGAAATACTGTACAGCCCAGAAATCGTTAGTAGGGGCTCTGAAATCTATTTGGGTAATTTGCCAAAACTTTCCAATCATGCGTCTTAAGACTAGAGCCGCCTGTTGACAAGAAAACTAGTCGAATCCAATCCAATCCACTTTTTCACGTAGATGCCAATCCGGTCTCACTCTCAAGATTACACTAGTTAAATTTACTATGTCCTGCTTTGGACGCTCTATCACTAAAGAGATTGTTGAGGATGCGCCCGCATCCGCTTCGGCAATGAATCATGAAAACAATCACGATATCACTTTAAGTGAAATCTTTTCATTCTAAAATGACCACATTGATTACGACTGCCTTCTAACGTAGAAGCTTCATCATCAGTAAAAGACGTGTTACAAAACAAACGGGATCTGCATGAATGAAGTCGGATAACGCTTCAATCCAGTATGGAGCCCGTAGGCTATACTGATAGCAGTAGCTTTGGTTGTGTAAGATTTGAGTGTTTCCGAATTGTCTAGGGTTTGTTTAGGCACCAAAGAGCTAGAATGAGTTTACGATAGGCTGATTTGAGTACTCAACATCAACTGTCAGTAATCCCTTGAAAAAATTGGTTTAGGGCAATATATGCTTCAGGTATTTATTTGCATGTTCAAAGCTTTTCGACAGTTTACAGATTCAGTAACTGAGTTTGCATCTGAGCAGGACATTGTCCAGTATGTCCAGGACAGTAGTTCTGTTGGAATTGATAATGATCTATATAATGCCCAAATGTATGAGTGAAATAATCCGCATCATTATTACAATGATGTTCAAGACAGTATAATATTGGATTTAGAGAATCTTGGAGATATTCACTCAGATCAGATGAATATATCAGATTCTGCTTCTTCAGGTAATTATCCATTAGCTGAAGACACTCCAATATGATCTTCTGTGATATATTCAGAAAATACAACTTCACTTGAACACAGTAATACCGTCTCAATTCCTTTCAGAGAATATCTCAATAGACAATGAGAAAGGCCTCTTCTATCACAAACTAGTTGTGATTTGATGGAGTATCTGTAATGGTCACTGACAATGAGAGTCCCAAATCCGCACTTGCCATTGTGCCTCGAACAAAGCTTCCGAAAACGACTATGCAAAAACGGATTTCCCCATCGAGATTGAAAAGTCCGAAGATCATTCTGACAGCATATTCTAACACACAAAAGTACTGGGCAAAACGTCCGCGTTTGCCAACTTTGACAGCCTTCACGAATCAGGTTCAATTGCGGATCGATCATCTTGGCCCGAACTAATTTTAGGCATAAACTGGCCACCAATATCAACTTCTCTAACGTGGTCTTCGAAGATGAGATTTCCGAGATTTCGGTCAATATGAGCTGATCATCGAGAACGTTGATAATCACGGGGTCTTGTGGAACATATCTCGTGCTAATTGATGGTTTGAAAATGGTATTGTCTGTAACAAACGCGTACTCGTCACCATCAGGCTGCTTTTTCTGAAAAATAGTTTCAGCGTCAGATTCCGTATTCAATATGAATAAAACTCACGAGAAAAGCGCACAAAGTAGTGTAGTCTGTGATGTTCTCGACATCAAAATCAAACAATTTCGCAAATTCAGGTAAAGCCTTGAACACGCTCGAATTGAGATTATTTGGTGTTGATCGAATTTTTTTCTGGTTTACGGACGGATGTTCGTCTCTCTATAGAGCAGGATGGTCAATACTTATGAGAGATGAAAGAACGATCTCGGACCTGATTCATAGACTGATCGGCAATTAGCAGTTTCGATGGGCATTCATATTCGGGACATCGCTAATGGAATGCCCAATGATTGAAGCGATTCCCCCAGGCTGTCTGAAACATTCGGAGATCTTTCTGACAGCATTCCATGACACATCGCAATACAGGACGACACACCTCATAGATCCATTTCCGTATCGAGCAGCTTGCCTTTTTCAAAGGCCATTCGTATTTCCGGGAAGCCCAGATCAGTTTCCGATACAGATTCGCTATCAGAATCAGCTTTTGTAATGCGCTCTGAGCATAACGGATTTGTTGGGTTTCGCCCACATACAGATCATGTCCATTGATATTGATAAACACTTGGCCGGTCAGAATGGAGCATAGACCTGCATCACCATCGGAATTTGAAAACAGGAAATGAAGTTCCGCAGGAGAACGGGACACGTCCGTCCTGATTGCGGCAGTCGATAACGATACTGGGTAACGTTAACAACTGCGACACCAGCAGGAAATCGTTCTTTTGAAACGCAACATGCAGAAAGTCGCATCCAGCGGTGCATCGTGCGAAAAGGCTCCGCGGCACTTCACTCGCCACCATGTAACGTAACAATTCCGGATTCCGTTCCTGTAACAGGTGACAGGTGACCGTAACGAAGCGCTCCCGATCCGTGTAAGCCATTTGAGAGAGAATGAAGCCGAAGCCAATCATACGGAGATTCCGATATGTAACGTAATAAAACGCTGTATGTCCGGAATTGTCCTGTACTGCAACGTCAAGGTTGCGGACTTGCATGACCGAGGCCAGAATTCCGGGGACCGCTGCCTTCGCAGCCCAGTGCAGGATCGTGTGTTTGTCGTGCCCGTAACGATGATTGATGATGTCCGTCAGGACTCCGGATTCCAGCAACAACTTCACATTTTGGTTGTCGGACTTGAGCGCAGATTGCTCCATATATGCGAACAGAGAATCGGGATTGGCGCGAATCAAGTCCGCGAATTTGTCAGCGGGCACGCGTTGTAACAGCAAATTCAGTCTGACGCCGTGTTCAAAGAAACATGCAACCGCGGGCCTTCCGAAGTGCCGATCCCGACAGTCAAGATCAAGACCGGGGACTCGTAACAAAACATTTAGAAATCGCCCATTTTCAAAGGCCGTATGTAGGAGCGGAGTGTCTCCGCCAAAACCGTTAATGAGGTCCGAGGCATAGGGCTGCGCACAAATGAACTCTAGGAACTCGACGACCGAGTCACTAAGCCAGGGTGCGCAGCGCATCACTTTATGTAACAGATCCGCAAACAGGTTCTTCTGGGAGAGAATAGCGTCACGGACTTGCGGGATCTGGACGAATGCGATCGCAAGGTCGCAGCGGTGGTCGTTGACCAGGAGATTTCGACAGAGTTCGGAAATTGCATGCAGAAATCCGCTACGACCATCCAGGGAGGGTTTTCGTAGTAGCGGGTAGAGCTGCGGCAATAATTCAGGAGAGGGCTGCACACGGCGAATGAATTCCGTAAAATCGAATCGAATTCCGTGACTGAGTAGATCGAGAAGAACATTGTAGCTCTTGAGCAAGTCAGGACTGCTCATACGGAGCAATTGTAACAGGCGGTTGGTGGAGGAAACGTTGTGTGGGAAAGCTGACGCAACCAGCTCACGGATTTCACGGACTACATGGTCCGGGATACCATGGTCCGCAAGATTCGGTGTCTGCTCCAATATGTGGTGAACCTTGTCAACAGCCTCCATCATATTCTCGTGGCAGCTGACGGAGGGAGGTTGCGACCACTGAGGGCAGGCTCCGGCTACAAACTGCCGCGGACATTTCCGGAGATCCGCTCCGATGATCACGTCGCCGAACACTGCAACTTGATCCATCAATACATTCAGAATCTCGACCTTCTCCGCATCGAGCAGTTCCTCGCAATCCAGCAGGCGGTCATACAGGCCCAGGGCCTCGGCGTGGGACATGTCATGGATGGAATGATCGCGATGACCGCGTATGTGGTTGAGATAAGCGGGGACATGGTGGGCGAGAGCGGCGCCGTAGACGGAATGATGAAAGAGGCGGAGTGGCTCAAGAAGAGGCTGCAGCAGGTGGTGAAAATATCGAGAAGTGAGAATCAGGCGGGCGATCGAGCCGCGGTCCGTAATGTGGAAGCTGATCTTCAGGACCAGCACCGGAGGCAGGTTGCCCAGGCCTTCGGACTCGCAGGGGGTCATGTTGTCCGGCCAGGCTGCGCCCAGTACGCCCAGAACCAGACACAGGGACACGAACGACGACAGCATGATTGTAAAGTGGAGGCGATCCATTGATTCCATCACGGTCCGCTGCGCACTTCTTCAGTCCGCGAAGGGACTACCGAACGCGATTCATTTCAAAATTTTAATCTCTATTATGCTTAGGAACTTTTCTGTATCTTCTTTATTTTTAGATAATTAGTCAAATAAATGGCCGAAGAGATAGGAAAGATGCGGGCCTGGGAGGCCGTGACTGTAGAGAGTGAGGCAAATCTGACGCTTTTGCCAGACATTTGGAGACAATGCCGCGAACGACATCGGCCAATGTCTGCAGCCGGGACTTAAACTCATCGGACTCAGTGTGCTGGACGAGGCAGCGGCGATCGACTCGGGCTGAACGGGGTGCGGCTCGGTTCTTGACTGCGGCGGCAAACAACGTCGACGTGCGCCGATGAAAGATATTTGGGTTATGAAAGATATTTGAGCTTATAAAATAATTTATTATCTACGGCCGTTGGAGGCAGGCCGGCCCTGGCCAGGCGGGGCTACCTGGCAGGGGGTCGGATCGGGGGGCTCACATCGCGGCTCCCGGCAGAAAATACCTCCGCCACCCCGGCAATGGGCAGAGGAAAAGCGCACCCGATCTCTTGGGGAGCTGGAAGTCGAATTCTTGTTTTTGTCGTCATGAGTCCTCATTACATTTTTCGATTGTGTTGTCCGATCTATATGAAGAGCATGAGCAGCCTGAAAAACTCTCCGAGGGTATCAGCCCGACGCAGCGCCTTCAATAGCGTCAAGACTCTGGAGGCGCTCTTCAACCAGCAATCCTGCTGTAGTGACTTGATACTCATGGCCAACGATACCAAGTTCTTCTGCCATCAGTCCGTGCTGGTCCCTTGCAGCGGGTATCTGGCGGGGTTACTGCTCTGGACGGGACTGAAACCGCACAACAAGAACTCGAAAAATTTCAAAAAAGAGTTCATCAAAATCAGTTTACCGAATATCGTGATCCCGAAATACTTAAGGCCAAAGAAGAGACCAGCAAGGGGTACTGGTTTGAGAGGTTCTTGAAAATCGTGTACGGCATGATCAATATTGATGAGGATTGCCCGGCAGAAGTCTTCGTCATGGCTCAGATCGCAGATGTCCTTGATTGCGAGTCCATGATCAAGCATGTGATGATATATTGAGCTTGATCTCACACACGATGGAGAATTCTCTTGATGTGGCGTTATTCTGTCAGAAACATCCTCTCTCAATCACATTTCATGAAGTGAAGAAAGTCATCGCCAAGAATATATACTTTTCCTATAGAAACCCCAAGCTCTATGAAATCGAACGTAAGTACTTTCTCGATATTATGAGATTGCCCACTTCAGATCGATTTTGTCAGTTTTTTGTTGCCTACTGCTATGTAACGAACAAATTCATGGAACATCTTTCAATTCAAAAAAACCTATCATCAATGCTGAATTCCGTGAGCTTTCCGCACAGTAGTGCAGGGGAGCAGCCTCCAATGGGAACGTGCTGACGTAGTGGAAACGGTCAAAGACGCCTTCAAGCACGCCATATTTGAGGGATATATCGAAGATCAGGCCTTCCTCTACAAAGTATTCACTGATTGTTATCATCGTCTTGATAATCCTTCTGCGAAAAAGCTATAGCCTAAACTGTTTCACTAAACAGAATTTTGCTTGTTTCGCAGCAACTACGGCAGCTGGATTAAACACTGGCTAGCACGAAACCAATTGAGATGAGTTTGGTAAACAGTTCTAGTGAGACATTTTCTTGCAGATTCATCTTTGACGCCAGATGAAAGTGAAGGAAAATTCCATTGATATTTATCGTCCTGTATTGTGGTGGTTAGTGACGCGCGATGTCCTGTATCCCGATGTGAATTCTACATGAAAAGGCAGAGGCGCCAGAGGAAGCTTAACGCAAATGCCAGCTGGTGCGCTGCAACATACAGAGCGACGCCGATTCTGATGTCATAACTTTGGGGTGCCTGATTGTCTCCGCTCTCCACGGGTTATTTCCACACATGTCAGAGGTGTTGTTCGGACGAGAGTCTGGATATACATCAAGGCGGGCCTGATCATTTCCCAGAGCTGCTGCGGTTTCGGAAACTTTTTGGGCATAGACCGCTCCAGAACATACATTCGGGTGCGGTCAAAAGGAATATTGTTACAAATTCGTATCAGAAATTGCTGCTTGCATACACGGTTAAAGATACCTGTGAAATGCAAGAAATCAAATCACACCCTTTGAGCTTTGTACCCAGCCTGAAAACAAGGTATTTGCCAAATTGGACGAACAGCATCGAATATCATTCGCGGCTGCAACTTGCTTTTTTGCTAGATCTTGCTGCTCCGGTTCTCATTTCTACCAGAACGTGATCTAATTTTAAAAAGGCCACAAATGTCTTCAATAAAAATGCCTTGTCGGCACAGGAAACTTTGTTCCAGAGACCTTATAGGGTGCGTTTAGATGCGACCCAAAATCCGGTTTTTGATCGGAAGACCCAAGTCAGAATAGGATTTTAAAAATGAATTTTGGCGCAAAAAACCGGATTTTGTGTGGCATCTAAACGCGGCCTTTGGGTGCTATTACTGTCGATGAATTCCAGATTGCTAAAATGACATTCAACATACCGCCAACTTGCTCACGTTTCCAGTTTACATTTCGTGTAAAGTTTTTCAACTTCTTATGCTGGCTCATATCGGGGGTTTCGTGCAAATGCAGTGGATTGTCTTGCAATGACACAATGGCAGTTAAATACAAAGAGAGGATATCAGAAGGATTGAATATCCTTTCTATTGGCGAAACCTATGGTCCTAAGCAGCTTTTGTACTATATCTAAAGCAGTTGGCAATGATCGTTAATCTGTTTTTTATCAATGCAATACAACCAAATAGGTTACTACTTAGAATAAAAGCATGGTCTTACCGACAAGCATTGACATCGTCCGGGGCTGATTCAGTGATGTGAACGCCAAATTGTGCTTACAAAACAAGTGTTACCCATAATTGTCAGTAAAGACATAAACGCTTGCTCATGTTTAGTTGCATATCGCATTTAAAAGTTGAATCGATGGGCACAGGCGTGGTCCTCTTCAATATGGATCTCTCCTTTGGTTCGTGGATCGTATGAGATGCGATATATCTTGCCTTCCTCCACATTTTTTTGTAAGGCGGACAGAAGTTTGTCTGCGAATGCCAGGCAGACGTCACGTGACCACGCCTTTGCTCTCTGGGCATCGACGAGCAGTTCTTTAGTTTTGATTTCCTCTACCTTGCGGAGAACGTTGTCGCCAGAACGGAAGCCCAGCATGATTGTCGATGCTCCGATAAGTGCGGACAGGATCCAATACCGCAAAGACTTCCTCTTAAGAAACTCGTCTGGCGATGTTTGAAAGAACGCCGTATGGAGCTTGATATGCTCCTTATTCCCGTTCCAGCAATCGATATCTGAAGCCAGTATGATTTTATGCTGACCCAAACGCAGATTGAAGAGGGAGAAGAACGTCGACTGACTCTCCAGGGGAGGCGGGATTGTGTTTGGAGCGGGCTCACGACTGACAACCTGATAACGGAACCCCGTATACGAGAGAATGGATTCGTCTTCATATCCGAGGCGCTGGAACCCATTAACCACATCCAGGTAGATGACATTGTAAATGCGAGTAGCCATTATTTCCCAGGCGTGTTTCTCCTGGTAGGCAGTGGCCAAGATCCTACAAGCATTTCCCATCGTCAATGTTTAGCCTTTTGTTCAAAAAAGTTTCATCTTGATATCGGCAAAAACTTCAATCAATTGAGCAGCCGCATAATTCCAGACCTCTTAAGGTTTTCCCGGTACGAGACAAATTGTACTTTGTTACGTTCAGGGGAGTAGTTCACCTTAGCAAGAGCGTCCATCACGTATTTTAATTGCAGGTTGTCGTCTGAGACATTAAAAAACGGTCCCTGAGCAGATGGGTCAAAACCAGTGGTGAGATCTTCTCCGAGTTCAGGAGCTGTATAACGCCACTATGAATGATGTCAGAATCAGCGATTGCGAATAAGAATGTGGATTCTGTGTGCTAATACGGGATGCTCTTGTGCCATTTCGAAGTGGCACCATCTGTCGACCATATAGGAGGCGATCCTCTGGGGACGAGGCGACAGGAAAACCGGTGGTGACCGCGACAGCGATTGTCGGCTGAACTCTAACAGGATCGTCATGGCTGTTATGCAACAATAGGAAATGCCGGGATGGGAAACAACACGACCATATTGGAGATATTACGCAGTCCGACAAGTCACTGAAGGCACACTTGCCTTCAGTGCGAAGACAGTCACGCACTTTTCCATCTGTGTCGCTTGCTGTCGAGAGATGCACAAACATGCCCAGGATCTCTCTTTCACTCTCTTTCACACTCTTGGCCACACTTCTGCCTATGAATGCGATGGATTATAATGTTTCCTCTCAAGGGTGTAGGCCTCCGAATTTTGTATTAGTAGGAGAGCCATGGACCTTCCGGTCTATGCCCCGCACTAGGGTAAAAGTGCCGCCCACCTTGCCGAAAGGCACAATAACTAGTACAATCCTATCCGATCCAATATAATTTCCAGCTCGGTGGTGTCGATACCATATAAGGCCATTCCCGATCTACACGCGCTCTGTCAGATCGGAAACCCATATTAGGGACAAGATGTGCAGCTGCGGACTCAGTTCTGTTGCCAGTGTTGAAAAGAGGGAAATCTTCCACAACATGAAACACCCTCCATTCCATTCATATCTTATCAGCAATATATGTGGAAAGAATATTTCCATGTTTATATGAAGAAAATTCTCTTATTCCTGAAGATTTTTTCCAAAAAGAATCATAAAGCATAGGTTCTCTACAATTGGCAATTGGATTTTAGAAAATGTTATTTTCCCTTAGGGCACTATCTATTGCAAAAAAGTTGTCAATGCTGAGGCGTTTGAATCAAGTTATCGTGAAAACGATCGTCCATAGATCTGAAGGACCTTGCTGGATCGTCCGATATACAGCATCATGGAAATATGCAGCAATCATGCATGACCCAATGCTGTTATGGCCAGTTGAGGGCCCAATGAAACAAGGTTGGGTGCGTCGAAGACCAATCGAAGGCCTTTTCTAAGCCGCGCTTCGATTCAAAATACATTTCATTCTGCAGATGGTGATTACCGATACACCCTCTCAGACAAAATCATGAGGAGGCCAGGCGCCTCATCTCTAAATTACCATAGAATTTTTCAGTAAGCTGAGCTTGAAATGTTAATGACCCAGTCATTTTGGATTTTTCCTTCTTAGAGGAATTGATGTTTTTGAAAATTGGAATTTGATTTTTCTGATAAACAGACGAAAAGCGATCAAGTATGCATGTGCATACCATATTTCAAACAAAATTTCTAGTAAAATGGATTCTAGCTCACTGGCCAGTAGTTCTGTTTCTGTGATATCATCTGCAGACCGGCAAGAAAAGACGTCTTCTATCAGCAACTTCTCAAGTTTTCTGATCTGGCCATATTCTGTCAGAAATAATCCACTTATGGAATACGTTTCAGACGGTGAAGAGGAACCCAGCATGTAACATTTACCCACTCAGCAGTAACGGCAACCTGAATGATGTTGAAATGCGCAATTTTACTGATATCATGGAATGGCCGTCTTCTAACAGGTGCTATAGTAAACATTTATGCTCGAACTCATTCAGTAAATATGTTTGTGTAGAAGTGGCTGAACGTCATGCCGGGCCATGCCTGAGAAGGCGTTTTCCCATCCATCAGGGTTAGGAATTTTTCTGGATCTTCTTTAAGGTCCTCTGAAGAACCTGCTTTATATATTTCAATAAATTTTTACATCATTCGAAAGCTTGCAAAAAATCCCGACGTTCTATCTTTGTAGATTGGCAATTGTTAATTCTCAACTCTCAGGAATGCCATTCGAAGTCATTTGATCGCTCGTCATTAGGAGTGACAAAAGATATCGCAACCACGGAGAGCGCAAATTCTGTCTCCTTGCAACCAGTCACTACCATCCCATTGTGGAATTCCACCTTATTAACGTGAATTCCACATTTATAAACGTTGAATTCCACATTTTCCACTGTGGAATTCCACATTTTCCACATTTATTCACGTTGAATTCCACATTTGAAAACGCTGAATTCCACATTTGAAAACGTTGAATTCCACAAGTATTCACGTTGAATAATTTATATACAGCTCCCCTTACCCCTTTTGGGGGTTAGGGATTGAAGAAACTCATCCGCAGTTTCGCTCTATCACTCACGCACTCCCTGTAAACAGGTATAGACATCCATTCTTCTGCACCACAACTTATGCGTGCCCGCAATACGTTAAAGATAGAAGGAAGGAGACGAACGATGGATGGCGAACTTTTTCTACTGCCACTCTTTTCCCTTTCTTAAAGATCGTCATTTCCAACACCTGTTGGATTCGATTCAGGCGCTGATTAAACAATCAGTATTTATTTTTTTCAATTATAAAAGTTCATCAATAGTGCTAATCTAGACCCTCTTCAATTTAATTTAAGTTTGTGGTGGACACGACGTCGGCCTCTGAAGGAATCGCGCTGTAAGCTGCTGAGTACTCTGGCAGTATGAAACGTGCTGCAATGATACACTACATGTCTGTGGCCAGCCAAGCTTCCAGCTTGGAACATTTCGAATTCTTCAAGAAATTCATTCATGGCAATGCAGTCCCGCTCTTTTGTTGAATGCTGGTATGAGGCTGGTTTTATATGAGGTTGAGGCTGGGATAACGAGATGCGCGACGTGACCCAGGGGTCATTCATGCAAGTGTTTCTCGAGCTTATAATTGTTAGTTTCCAGGCGCGCCCAATGACTGCAGAAATTGTTAGTACTTAGTGCTCTGATGTCAGGTTTCTAGGTATCACGGACCTATACACCATGGGGGAATTGGTGTTTTTTCTCAAAAACCCGATTCGATTCTGAGTAGTAGGGAGAAATGTGCCCGGACTGCAATCGGTCGCTCCGTCCAGATCTGTCGGCGTCGTCGGTCAATCTCACTCACTTTCTGATCTTCGAACCAAGTTTTCCAGAAGCGCATTCTCCATGAATCTCGTGTTCGTACCGGCCCTGTGCATCCCCGTCTGCCTTACGGCAGCAGCGCCTGGCCTCTTACGGCAGCAGGCCCAGCATTCATCTGAGCGACAGGCTGCTGTTTCTGTATTCGGTGTGAATCTTCTGCAGATTGATCAGAATCGCGATGATGTTCATGATGGGGTTCCGGCGTCGCAACGCCCGTAGCAATCGCATTCGATCATGATGTCGTACGATGAAGACATGGCCAGGAGAGTCTGTTCGCAACCGTGCGGCGGTTTCGACGATTGTCGGCTCTTTAATCTAAGATACAGTCAGAATATAGGCGGACAGAAAGGCCCATCCGATTTCACCAGAAACTTGCAAAGACTGTAATAGTCATTGATATCAGTGACATCGTGATTGAAGGAATACACAAGGTCGGTTGGAGATGATGTCTCGCCAGAACGGGGGCGCTTCCGGGAGGTTTTGACTGCTAAATCATTCAAATTAGGAAAAATTTCAGCGATTTTGAGGACATTATACTAGATAAGGAATCATTACATTGATAGTTTCCTGAATAGGAGATAAAGCTGGAACAGTATTTGTATGGTGTAGTAACGACGCGGGTGTTGATGACGTTCCAGAATCAGGAAGGGTGTCCAACATTACGCGAAAAAATTCATTGTCAGGTAGTATCTGAATCATATATCAGTTTTTACAGAATTATTTCATCTATCATTTACATCCAGATCAAACGAAGGATGCAAGTGGTTGTTTAAATAGGGAAAATCAGCGTATGCTTGATTTGGATGTGAACTATGGGGAATCGGTTCCTATAATGCATGTTAAAGAACAGAGATGGGACCAAATCTGACAGAGCAATCTTACTCGGGTGTCTGTAAGGAGAGGGTCGGGAAGAGAGGCTCTAGCAACGGTCTCTTCCCGAGAGTCTGTAACATTACTTGGCCCAGAACTGAGTGTAGCCAAGCACCCAGATACGTTCAGTATCAGGAAGACAATGGCTGGGCCAACCATGACGGATAATAGATGTTCTACCACAGGCCGACAGTGAGCCATTGTCCTTTCTCACAGACGCACTTTTTTGTCGCCTACTTTTTTGCCTACTTCACACTTCTTGAATATAACCTACGATTCCCTACCACACCGTAAACTCTTAGTAGCTGTCTGACGTCTCCGTGCGAGCTCAAATATATAGATAGTACTGCGTGACATGGAGAAGCAAGAATGATTGTTAGATTTAAAAAATTACCGAAACATACTCGGTGCCAATGCGCATTGGTACGGGCTTTTCTAGAACAAAAGATTGTATCACGCAAATTTAACTGCGTCACTGCGCACTTGATTCCCTCTGTACTGTCTTCTAATCGCCTCTTCTTAGTCTTGATCGTCCGCCACGATCATCGTCCGATCTGCCTTCATTTCCGAACATCCACAGTGGACGGCGCTAACGTCTTTGGGTCATAGTATGCGCCCATTCCCTGTAGAGATTTCCCATTATGATGGACTCCACGGTAAGTATTGCAAGGTCATCATACATACGGGCAAATCTCTCCCGATGCCTTGTGATCACAAAGTCGATCCCAAATTCCCAACCATTGGTCACAGATTTCGCACCTTCCTGGAAGATATCCCGTTGCGATATTTATGAGCTATATTGTGATAGTTTTTCTGAGAAGATGTTCTGCTGCCACTTTCAGCCAAGTCTCCATTTAAGAGGGTAGCTCAAAGTTATTTTCTCCAGTGTTTAGCGTTTCTGGTTCTTGGGTCCTCTGACTCTGACTATTCGGTGTTTGGAGTAACCACCTCCCCAACCTGGTTTTTTGAAATCACCGATAAGTTACAGCCTTTTAAAACTTTTAAGCTGCACCGATAATAAACTGAGAAAATCTGTATGAATATTCTATCTCAATGGACTGTTTTGATGATTTGCAAGGCCTTGCCAAAATTTGTATTACATCATACAGATAATGCTCCGGCTCAGCAGCACGTCTCATTTGGATGAGTCGAGTTCTCGTGGCTGCTGGGATCGTCATGGTTTGAGGACATCATCAATGAACACAGAGTTTTTACTGTTCATTTATTTGCAGTCGAATTCGGTCGATGGAAGGATGTGCGCTATTCCAAAATCCAAATCATTATTCAGAATCTGGTGAAAGCGCACTGGAATACCTGACTGGAGATAGCTGCCGCATTTTGCAATTTCAGACGCTCTTCTGTCAAAATTTCCAAGCAAATAAGCCAAGGTTCGTTCAATTTGTCAATGAAACTGTCGATTGTTGAAAGATTGAGGGGCTCTGGGGTCTCTACAAACGTCAACACTTCAAGCGAATTCTGGGCAATCATAAAAAGGGCATGTAATATTGGGAACAGGTATCAAGTTGAGCTGGCATTCCGTGCGTTAAGGGCCAACGTCGACTTTATATCCAGTTTGAATTTATAACGGGTCTCAGTTACTGCCGCGAATGCCGTCAATAAACAACCATTTCGTTTTCCACTCGCTTGGATGTCAATCATTCCCAGAAAACTGTATAAAGAGCCGACAGCGCAGCCCTAGGATGCGGCCTCCTCCACCAAGCGCGGTCTCTCTCTAGTTTTTTTTTACTAGTTTTTTGAACGAGACGACGGCGCAGCCCTAAGACGCGGCTTTCTCCACTAGGCGCGGTTTTTTGAAAAATGTTTTTTAACAGCCGACGGCGCAGCCCTAGGACGCGGCCACCTTCACTAAGCGCGGTCTCTCTCTTTAGTTAACGACGACAAAACCCTTTCAGATAGGCAAATCGTGTGGTGCCGCTCACCTGGGACGAACGTCTCTGTGTCTCCCGGCCCTAAACTCGATCATGATTCGCCGCCCGAGGCAGCCAATGTGACCCTGATAGCCTTTCTCGAGACAGCTGGCTATCGCCTGCTTCTTCGATATTTGAACAGATATGACATTGGGAACTTGATGTCGACCTCAACGACTGTCTATGAATGTTGTTGCTACAATTGACCGCTGTGCCCCAACCGATTATTTTTTTAGGCTGCGCCAGAGCCGCTATTCGCTTAAGAAAATCCAACGCAAAAGACTGCCACGAGCAGATCAGTAACTGGTACCGATACCGATTGAAGCCATTGAGTCATATGCTGGTCATACGAAGGTTTTTTCACAGTTTTAAAGTTTCTACAAATGAGAGGTTCTATCTGGTTCCCCTACAGGTAACCGTATCAGACATTTTTCGATATTTCTCCCGGCTCGAGGCCGAATCGCTCCCTTCCCCGCTCAAAATAGAATATCTCCCTCCGCTCGATATCAGTATTGTCCGAAGGATTTTATCTAAAGCTGGTTTCACTGCTGAGCATCATCCGACCGGGGCATTTTCCAGCCCGCAAATTACTCGATTTGCCACCGGCAGTCAATCTCAAATACGCCTTCATACGATTTTAAAACCCGGGTTTTGTTACATGTTGAAATATCCGACACGTCTCTGGTCAGTCGATGGGATTCGCCCTATAAGGTTTTGTGTTTATGGACAAGCTCTAACAGAATGGTCCCCTGATCCGGATATCCGAGAAATAGAATTCGGCCAATTACGTCGCATTCTGAATCCTTTAACTTTCAAGGAAGCTGTCGAAGATCCTGTTGCAGACAGATTCCCATTGATAGTCCGATATCTGCAAGAAGGGGGACATTTGCAGATTCAAAGGAGGAAATTCTGTCTGAAACTACCCAGCCAGCTGAAGGGTCTCTATGATTGTCACTACTATTCACCGGGGACATCTTCGATGCTGTCAGTCCTGCAACAGATCGATCGCCTTCTGCAAACTGAATATGGCGCCAATCATTCGACGAACTTAGAATTCGGAGATTGTTCGCACTGCCAATGGCCATTCATCATCTCGAATTTCAGTGTCCCATTGTATATAGAGTATATTAACAACGAGTATGTCCTCATGACTCATCTATATTTCCGCTCGTTCGACCCAGAGGTCCTCAAGCTCACGTTTCAGTCGTTATTCTCATTATTGACGTTTGCCGATTGGTGGTGTTAAGAGCAACAGAGATCGAGTTCTTGAATGTGTTCGCATTAGCTGCAAAATATGACGCAGCTTCGCGTAAGGAATTCGATTGGCCATTGTTCTGGTGCCGGATCTGACCTGCGCTGTAGTGAAGACGTTATCGTCGGTTAAAGGGTCTTGCTCTGTAATGTGACGTTTACCAGAACTTGTATATCTGTGCATACAATATCACCATAATGTTTGGGCTGGCTGCAGCTTTCAACTGCAAAACGAGGCTACAAAAGGTTATTGATGTTCAGATAGGTCAGATTTCGTCTGGCGATGGATCTGGTTTCGGAAAGTTTACACCACCAGCGGCCAAAGTTTGGGCTCGATTATGCGGACCTCCATCCAGTATTGCCACATCAACGTGGATACAGAATATCATAATTGTCCTAGGTCTGATAAAAGCCCTCTATGATATCGATGGTGTAGCGTCTCTTGCAAGCTGTCTTGGTTTTCCCGTCATCGCTCTCGATGTCTTCGTGACCATGCTTTCTGTTACTGTAGATTGGATGACAACAACCATTTGTCGAAGCGATGTGTTGTATCATGTCCAATAAGGAATGATTCTTCTTTTGTGAAAGAAATTATTGTCTGGGTTTTAGAACATGGATCCTTATATTCTATACTGCGTCGCAGAGGGGATTTTCGATCCGACAACAGACCGTAGACCTGGGCTGATTAATTCATCCATCAACAAGTCTTTACTAGAGAATTATGATACCGATTTAACTCGCTATGAAACAATTTTAGCTCAGATTTTACCCTTGAGCAAAACCAGCTCAGAATACGGTCACAGAACCCTAATCCTAACTGCAATGAAAATCCGAACATCTCCAGGCCCTGACCCACGATAACGATCTTTAAAATTCAGGCTTCATCTGCGTTGTATGGAAGTTTGGGGTTCGGCGGTGCCTTCTAGGATGTAACCTGCCCATAGCCGTGTGATGGGGTGACCCCATGACCCCATCTAACATCTCGATCCAGAAGCGTCCAGAACATCTCGTCACCTTTTGATCGTGGCGCGACACTCTCTGTCTTATTTCGAATTCAGACGGGCACTGCCTCACGCCCTTAATCATGAGATCTCTGATGATTCTCTCCTGTGTAATCTCCGTAGCCATCGCCGCGGAACTCGACTTCACATATGCGGACCAGCAGGCTTGGCCCATGCTGCCGCAGTCCCAATGCGGCGGGAAACGTCAGAGCCCCATCAACCTCGATCTCAACCAAGCTGTCGTAAACCCTAATCTGGGTCAACAATTCGCCTGCACATGGCAACGTCATGGCGCTATATTCGGCGGTCAAATCACAAACACCGGACGGACTATCGAGATGGAAGTCGATACTTCGCATGTTTGTCGCGGGGTTCCCGGCGTCGAAGCCTCCGAATTCCGTCTCGCTAAAGTCCATATACATTACGGCACGAGAACCGGGGAAGGAAGTGAGCATACGATCAACGGACGAGCTTCGGATTTAGAGATGCATCTCGTCCATTTCGATACTCGATTCAAGGACTTGGACCAGGCTGCGCTAAACCCTAACGGCATTATGGTGACGGCGATCCTATTCGACGAAGCTCAGGAGTCGTTCAGTAACTGCGGACTGTCCAGAATGGCGGTTCTGTCCGCCACGGCGTTGCAGCAAATCAAAACGAAAACGTCGTTTCATCTTTCTGCAGGATCGCTGATCGCCGGCACCGGGCTACAGCTGCGCCAGCCGCAATTCGCTACATACGCGGGGTCGCTGACCACTCCGACCTGTAACGAAGTGGTAACGTGGGTCGTGGCCTCGCAGACGGGCCGGGTCGGGTCGCAGACGTTACAGATGCTGCGGGCCGCGCCCGGTTTGAAGCCCGGCACGAAACTGGCCCCGAATTTCCGTCAGCTACAGCAGCTGAATGGCCGGAAGGTGACGACCTCCTTCAAGCAGGCCCAGCCGCAGCAATTGGTCGGCCATAAATGAGGACCGAAATCTTTTCCCGAAAATCTCCTCCGCTGCGGTGATGATTTTGCTCCTATTTCTCATGTCAAACCCTGTCAATATTCGAATGTAAAAACACTGAGTTGTTTTCTCGCACTTTTCGCATAGTGGTTGGCGGTCGTCTGTACGTCGATTCAGTGTCGTGCGCTTACTGGAATTTCAAAGTTGTTTAACCTTAGCTTTTTGTCAACAAAGATTCACAAACTGCGTCACTGAAACTTATTTTATGCGTTCGCAGTTTATTTTTTCCTTAAATTCAGTCTCTGCGCTTTGCTGATGGCGCCAGATAAACCGGCCCAGATCTGTCCTTAGAGCAGAACTGATGATATCGGACAGACCTGTTGGATACCCTACAGAGCGAATGTGTCGGACTGCCCTTCGATCATCTTTCGGCACTGGCCGTCTTCATTAGGAGTCCCTTCTCTACAAACCATTGCCGGTCGGCGTTGAAGGCACGGCATGGTACAATCGTCTCCTTTCAATGCTTTGATCGACGGTTTCCATAAAAATCCTCCAAACAGCAGTCGCTATTGAATTTTCGTATTCTTGATGTCAATTCGAACCTGCTACGTACGCAGCCGACGGCGTACAGGCCCCTGTGTGCGTTTTTGTACTATCCCTCATTAACATATATTTTGGTTCTCGTCCCTGGAATTTTCAGCCTTTCGTCTCGATCGGTCTCCGATTACTGTGTCGATTAGCTTCGACAAATCAGCGGAATGTTTTCGTATCGAATGTTTTCCGATATTGACAGTTCCGACGAGACCCACGATAGCGCCGCTCTGCAGCAACTTCTGAGCAGCGACCAAGAATTTCATGATGAGCGCGAGGCTGCAGGTGAGCGAGCTGTGCCCATACAAACCTTAAGCCCTTAACGGGCCCTTTTAATGGAGCACCTCCCGCAATTGGGATGATGAACTAACATTGTAATGAAGAGATTTGGACACTCTTTCAAACTAGAATTGCTCTTCAACGACGCACTGTAATCGCACGCCAGACTCACCGTAAAGTTTCTAGCAAAGGCATATTCTCACGGCTTACATTTAGCGACGCATGGTGAAAGCTGGGAAACCACTTCGCTTGTCTACTTTGTCGTAATCGTTTGTATCGTAATCGGCAGCACGAGCGGCAACGAAGCGAACAACACGGGAGCGGATCAGGGATCCGGCTCGATCATCAGCAACACGCAATCTACCACATCACTTTCTCAGAAAATATAGGGTACATGGGCTCGGGTCTTTATATGATGGGCGGATGCCTACCTTACCTTATCGAGGCTCTATTTGGTCCTGCATATAGGGCCGCTTATGATCAGCAAGTATCGAAACGGGAGAAATACTGTAAAGCCCCGAAACCATTAGTAGGGTTTCTGGAATCTATTTGGGCATTATGCTTAAACTTTCCAGCCATGCGTTTTGAAAATAGCGCCGCTTGTTAACCCAAATCAACGAACTAGTCGAATCGAATCCAATCCTATCTGGGCAGTTTCAATTTCTATAGTTCATACCGTTGCGGACAGCTTAACTCTGATTTTTTTTTAAGAGTGACGTTGCGGCTTTATAACTCTTTCCCAAGACAACCCTCTAGAGGAAACTCAGCGCCTGTCGATAGATCTCAATGAATGCTTTCGAACAGAATGCACATTTTTCGAGAAAAAAAATATTGCGCAGATATATTGTAGAGCTGAGTCAAATTTAACATTCTTTACTGATTATATACTCTGGTCAGCATGAACAGCAGATAGAGCAGGACATTGTCCAGTAGGTCCAGGACAGTAATTGTGTTGAAGTTGATAACGATCTATATAATGTCCAAATATATGAGAAAAATAACCTACATCATTATTACAATGATGTTCAAGACAGTATAATATTGGATGAANNACTCAGATCAGATGATGGATTCAGATTCCGCTCCTTCAGTTCATCATTCATTCGCTTAATACACTCCAACATGAGCTTCTGTGATATATTCAGAAAATACAGATAAACTTGAACACAGTAATACCGTCTCAAACCCTATTATAGAATATCTCAATAGACAATGAGCACGATCTTCTCTATCACGAACTAGTCGTGATCGGATCGAGTGAAGCTTATTGTCACTGACAATGAGATTCTCAAATCCGCACTGTTCACTCTTGCCATTGTGCCTAGAACAAAGCGCACCAAACCGACTGTGTGGAAACGGATTTCCCCATTGCGATTGAAAAATTCGAAGATCATTCTGACAGCAGATTGAAACGCATGACAGAACTGGGTAACATGTTCGCTTCAGCCAATCATCACAGCCGTCATGAATCACGTCCAATTTCGGGTCGGTAATCTTGGCCCGACCTATTTTTAGGCTTAAACTGGCCGCCAATATCAACTTCTGTAACGTGGTCTTCGCTTTTGAGATTTCCGAGGTTTCGGTCAATATGAGCTGATCATCGAGAACTTTGATAATAACGGTTTTTTGAAGCGCATTCTCTGCTATTTGATGGGAACAATATGTTCGTATCAGTAAGAAACGCGTTTTCGTCATCATCAGGCTGCTTTTTCTGAAAAACAGTTTCAGTGTGACATTCCCCATTCAACCAACAGGAATAAATCGCATCAGAAAATCACACAGAGTAGTGTGGTGTGTGATCTTCTCAACGCCAAAATCAAACGATTACATAAATTCAGACAGCACGCTTCCTGTTTTACCAACAAGTTGTGATTCGATTAAGTATTTCGTATTGTCACTGACAGTGAGAGTTTCAAATCCGCACTGTTTACTCTTGCCATTGTGCCTAGAACAAAGATCCCGAAAATGGCTATGAAGAAACGGATTTCCCCATCGAGATTGAAAGATCCGAAGATCATTCTGACAGCATATTGAAACGAATGACAGAACTGGGTAACATGTATAATTCAGCCAATTATCACAGCCTTCACGGATCATATTCAATTTCGGGTCGGTAATTTTGGCGCGGCCTATTTCTAGACATCAACTGGCCACCAAAATCAGCTTCTGTAACGTGGTCTCCGAAGTTGAGATTTCCGAGGTTTCGGTCAATATGAGCTGATCATCGAGAACTTTGATCATAACGGGGGGTTTTGCAGCGCGTTTAAAGACCTTTGATGGGAACAATATGTTCGAATCAGTAAGAAACGCGTACTCGTCATCATCAGGATGCTTTTTCTGAATGACAGTTTTAGAGTGTGATACCGTCGCGGACATCTTAACTGTCATAGATTACTAAGGGAGTAACTCGATTAAACAATGCTTGCCCGGGTAACCCTTCTGTCAATATCAAAGGCCGTTTTCGAATATATCTCGTCGAGAGGAACAAAA
>RBZT01000702.1:0-19130 GCA_003693705.1 Polymyxa betae
ACCTAGGAGCGTTAGAATGGAAATGAAAATTTAATGATTTTTATGTAACTCTCTTATAATTAATACAGCCATTTCGGGTATTAATTATGAAATATTAGAGAGTATTAATTATAAGTCATATTACCGATGTCGGTGGACCGGATCTCTATCAGTTATAAGAGAGAATTAATTATAAGAGAATTAATTATAAGAGAGCCTACGGTACAGTGCCCACGGACTCTGCCAGCATTGGACGGAGCCATTATCATCAGCTCTTCGCGCTTCGTCTGTCTGCCTGACACTGGTGACTGTAGTACAGGAATGCCTTGTTCTCTGGACCTCGAAAGAGTATTCAAATGGAGAGTAGCGACGGCTTTGATTCGGGCTCGGCCGTGGACTCGAAGTCGGCAGTCAGCGTGCGGCCGGTTATTGAAGATGTTCGTATCAGCATTCTGGCGTCATCTTTTCACCAGCATTTCACAAAGTATTCGGGATCGGTGTGTCGTACTCATCGTTAGACCAGATTCTCAAGACAGTCACATTGCTATCACGATTGTTCTGGTACTATCCTTAACAATTCAGCCAGTTCTAATTTTCGTGTTCTTATCAACACCTGAACTCATCACTAATCGATAATAATATCGACTTGCAGCTCCTTTAACCACCGTTGAATATCCCAAGCAAACAAATCGTACTCTGCAGATGAATCAGAGGCCGCTCAGTGAAATGATGCCCAGCAACGAGTACTAAAGTCGGTCATGGATATATTTAGCGTGTCATGGTTAAGCGAATCCCGTGCTTGGACGTGGTTGACCTACCAGAACCAAGGCTAGTGTGAAGAGAAAAGTTCACTCTGGATGGGAACGCAGCTTTTATTTTTCCTCGAAGCAGCTGACACGAACCACTCTTCTTGAGCAAAACCGTAAAAAATCCAGCACGAATATTGTCAGGTTCGAGATGGACATGATGGTAGAGCTGGCGGAGAATTCAGGCAGTATTTTATTATGAGATTTACTCTCTGAAGACGGCGTCCAAGTGATTTCGATCGATCAAAATG
Source organism: Polymyxa betae (assembly GCA_003693705.1). Lineage (NCBI taxonomy): Eukaryota > Endomyxa > Phytomyxea > Plasmodiophorida > Plasmodiophoridae > Polymyxa > Polymyxa betae. The sequence continues at coordinate 1,037 of RBZT01000702.1, forward strand.
CTGATGATATCAATATTCAAGTTGGGCACGCTGTTCATTTTGAAATGTCTGGATCCTTCTATGTTCTCGCAGAAGCTTTTCCAGATCGAAAGACAGCTGACGATGAGGCGGGGTCACCTCGAAGGTCCGTTGCCAGAGACTGATCTTTGTGGTGAAGACGGTTGCCAGATTGATCAGTCTCCAAAGCGACCCTGAGTTCCAAAATTTTTATGCGACGCTGAACATTTGTGAACGTTTTTGATAGCCCCATTTTGACCGTTTATGTGTATTCGCCATTGAATTCTGTTTCCCGGAACAGGCCTGCACGAGTAAGTATCCTAAAGTCATATAAACTGTGAGCTCACTGCTGCTAGGATTTGGATTGGTGAACTCGTCTTTCCAAAGCTTCTTCAAATTTCCTAACGGGATGCAATTGGCGATCTACAGCATCCAAGATATCAACCTTAAAGAAAAGATGCCAGAAATGAGAGCATTGCCGAACACTGTATCTGACCGTTCCCTAAAGATATATTTGAAGGAGTGTGGCAGTTATTGAGAAAAGTAACAGAACCCTAGCTAAACCCTAACTTCAACCCCAAGAGTCATATAATGACAATGATCAGGTGAACCGGGAGAAAATTCCGTTTGAGCAGCTGGAGATCGGTTGGGGAATCTTAATTGCCGGAGGAGTATCTTTGAAATGGAAAGAGGTAACGTAAACGATTACGAAAATTAGCATTTTTTTCTCACTTTTTTGGAACATAGGATCGATTCTAGCATTTTCTTTTCAGAAATAGACCCAGTGGGATCCAGCAGTCATCAGTACCAGCTCGTAGCAATAAACGTAACAGTCGACGTCGATGGAGTGACGTCACTGCTGTCTCAGAATCTTCTGATTCGCAATTGGATTTGCTTTCGAGGTGGATCTTACAATAAAAAAGAGTCGAAGGTCAGCAAGGAGAAACAACGACGCGTACGTAAACTGTCAAATGCAATTGCCACGTCCGTAATGAAATTGAGACTTGTTCGTGATTCCGAATCGTACAAGGTATACCTATTCCCCTTGTAAAACATTCAGTGATGTTTTCCTGTCACTACAAATGGCAATGGAGTTCACTTCGAAAGTAGGTGGAAGGATGATTTATGGGAAAGACAAGCAGCGACGAGCCTGAATGCTTCCAGATACAGTTGAATGAGAGGAAGAAGTAATTAAGATTGCGAGAACAGTGCTGATCAACTGAATAAAGTCACTAACAGACGATCCGGACCATCATTTTTACCATCATTCTTGGACAGAAGGAGCAAATAACAAGCACAACCACGATCTTTTTAAGGTGTCTGAGCTGGAATGTTTATCTCAAAAATAGGTTTATTCCAGAGCAAGTTCAAATGCGAAATTCTTGATCTAAATCATCACGGAACTTTAAATTGCTCGCAAAATATGACGTTGATTAATGCTGAACGTAACTTCAGAAAATGACGGCGTCTACGAGCGGTTAGAAACCCACTTAAAGCTCGTTCAAAGGGGAGGCCTAAAAGCTCACATCTCTCTTTGTCGTAGCTCACAGCTGCTTCAATACACTTTGTGTCACGCTTCCCTTTTGCGTGATTTATCTCTTTGTATCGCTATCTCATAGATTTATCGCCGTTACAAAGTAGTTCGGATCTTCATTTCGGTATTCACTATGGTGACCGATCAGATTCTCAACAGAATTTTTGAATCGTGTATGGTCTATCGAGGCTGTTCTTCTATCAGATGACTGCTCAATATGTCTGAATGCGAATCTTTGCATGGAAATCCTGAAGGCTAATCGCTCTGAATAGATGCGTTGAATTTTATCACACCGCTTTCGAGTTCTATTGTTTGATCTCACATTTTCTGCGGACAAAATTTTGATTCAAATATGGAAAGATACAAATTCGTCAAGTTCCGACATTTGAAGAGAAAGTATTGTACAAGAGAAATTTCCAAGATTGTTGGGCATCCTGTACGGATTGTTTGGCGTGAACAATCTGCATGGTCGCAGCCGTCGCCGGACAATCTGTAATTGCGTGAAGGTCAAAGATAGGTCACGGACAGCGAGGTCATTTCCGATTTTCAGTTTCTTGATCGAATGCTGGCCGCACTATCCGACTGGTCCCAAACAACTGGGTAATACTGCCTCTTCCATGTTATCAGCTAATCACTGAACTATTCATATAGTGGAGATGTGACCCCATCACCCCAACAACCCTGCCCCAGCACCTCCTGTTCGTCTCCTTCATCTACACGCTCTTGGCGGCCTCCTTCATCTGCTTTCTCTGCGGCTTTCCGATCACGCCGCAGCTGCTGCTGCGCGCCTTCCAGGCCGTACTGGCCGCCCTCGGGTCGCGCGCCTTCCGTGTCGTCCGCCCTGTCACCTCTCGAGCCGCGCGCCTCGCGAGCGCCTTCTGGAACCGCCTCCCATCAATATCACAGCTGCTATACGCATTCGCTGGCGTCCTGGGTGCCGGCGCCGTCGTTCTGACCGCCATCGGGGCGTTTCGATTGGTTCGTTGGGCGACGGCGACCATCCCTGCAGAGGTTTTCTTCATCGCCGGGGCCGTTATCGTTTGCTCGATGGGATTGAAGGTCTGGTCTGAAATTCGACAAGTGCCACCCTCACGACGCTATGGCATTCTTCTGGACACCCGTGATGGAGGCTATCGGGAATTGACCAGCTCTAATGCCGCCGCCGCCGGCGCCAAGTGCGCTGGTGCCGGCTGCGGTGGTGGTTGCATTGGCGGCTATTGAGCGGAAAATAAAATAAAAAATCAACGCTTTTAAAAACCCACGTACTGTTTAATGCATTGTGGATTATATAGAGATTGATGAACTGAGAATAAATACCACAAATACCATCAGATATCTGGGAGCGGAGCTCATAGCCAATGGATCTACGAAGAGGCAACGGGATGAGAGAGAGGAGAACACGACTGATTTTAATCGCAGGGTCGGATGGAGCAGGAGCGCCGCGACGGACTTGGTGATTAGGGTCTGCTAGGTGTATAGAGAGTCGACAGTGAATCTAAACCCTAGAACCCTGAACCCTAAACCCAAATTCTTTCCAGCAACTGTAAACTGAATTGAGGAATGAATGCTTTAGATTGATCATGATAATCATAAGCCCTTTAAATACATCTAATGTCGGAGGTCTATAATGGAAATTATAAAGATAAAACATAACCTCACACCCATCCCACAAAATTAACAAACTGATCTAAATGATAATCCCAAATCCGGAATAAATCGCCAATTTACAACAAAAACATAAATTTAAATACGTGTACCGTATATCCCGGGCAAATAGCCACCATCGAAGCACAAAACAAGTGCGTCTGTTCGCTGATAATCTTGTAACATTAACATTACACTGGATCCTGCTACCGAAACTCGGTTGTTGAGATGGAGTCCATTTCCGCCAATGCTGACGTCGTCGGGCTTATAAAAGGATCAAATGGACACAGCTGTGATCTCCATCGTGAGTATTGTGGTGATGAAAATGGCAGCCCGCATACCATTGGAACCGTCGCGATGAGCAGAGTAAGTTTATTCTATTATAGATTATATTGCCTTAATGGCGTTTAATGTTCTCGCTGAAATAATCGCCACCCTGTCAAATCGGGGTCGAGCTCCGCTCATCCGTGCAGGCTATTTGCCCGTTATCACAGAAAAAACCGAAGCGACAATTATGATTTACAGCGTTACTTCACAAAAAAACATTGAAGTCAATCATTGTATTGAGCATTCCATCCCAATCAGAAACAGCAATTCATCACCATCCCAATATATTGCAAAACACAACCAAGTTTAGAATCAAAGCACTTTCATTAGCAAGTCGCTATCGTTTAGCTTAGCGTTCGAGACGCATCGGGTTTGTTCCGAGAAAACTATTGAGTTCAGTAGCGACACGAACGAGCTCTGACTGGGGGTTCTCAGGAAAACGTGTCAGCAGGCCTTCCGCGAGCTGTCGTAGATACTCGCTGTCTTCACCGGACAAAACATCCTCGTCCTTCAAAAGAGTCTGTATGTCGCGCAGTAACGCCACTACTTGGTCCAATGCCGAGTAGCAGCTCTTATAGACTACAAGCGCGCGTGCGCGCACAAAGTTGATGTCCTCTTCCATCGCTGTTGTGATGGGTTAACTGTGTCAATCTTTCTCGCAGTATATTGATGAATCGATTTTGAATCTCTGAACCGATGAACATGAATCATATCCGATGAAGTGAAAATCCTCCGACATCTGAGCTAACCTCCGACTTTAGCTCTATTCAAGGGCTTTTGATCTATCTAATACATTCATTCTACCATTCAGTTTACAAGAAATGTAACGTCTTTTTATCGGGATCGACAACACAAAGAATTCTTTAGTTCTCGTCTACTCGACCAGAGAGAGCTAAGATAATCGCTGGACCGACCATTTCGGAACAATGTAAATTGTTCTAAAAATCGGTCAAATGTCTAAAGATGCTCTAACATCCATAGCGCAGCTTTTGCAAAATATTGGCCAAAAATTAGTCAAAATCAGTCAATTGGTCTAAATATTCTAATTCTTGCAAACTCATTCGCTCAGTTTCAGGCACATCATAAATATCTAGAATGAGGCACTTGATGAGGCCTAATGATGATTAATACAGCGTCCTGCACCAAGTCTGCTGTTGGTGACACACCGGAAGCGCGCCCTCAGCATGATAATATAGCAGAACGTTGTCAGTGAGAGTACATCTGCCTGTTGAACTTGGAATATATACCTTCATTGAGATATCATTGCTGCCTCTTCATGATCGCGCGGCGGGTGATTGTGTTCATTCAAAACTTCGTAAATCTCCTAGTTAATTCGATGCAAAAAGTAAAGACAACGATTGAAAATCTTTCGCCGCAAATCTTACCAGATATCAACAGAACGATGCATCACTCACTCCCAGAACATTCTTGGCTGATTTCATTACTTACGTAATTAGAAAGGCTGCTACATAAAACCCTCAATACAAGAAACTTGGAAGACAGTAGATGAGTATCTGAAATGTATGAATACATGGGTTCAAATCCCTCAATATCTTATCCGGGCGGGAAAAACCAGCCAAAGGAAGTCTCTGTACGAACTCAGCTTCGTTCACACTCAGAAAGTTCCGTGTTTGAGCCAAAAATCGAATAATAAAGCCATAAGCACATGATTGTCCAGTATGAGATCAAAAAATGAAGATTGCAACATTACTGGGCCACGATAGAGAGATCATAGAAGCTGTTTCCGGTGGTCAATGTAGTATGAATGAAATTTTATTGAACAATAATCGAGACAGTTTATGAAACGGTAGGTACGGCATCACAAACGCGTCGCACCTTCTGCAGGAGCTCCGCCATCTGCCCGCGGTACCGCCGGATGAGATCCGGTACGGATCCGGCTGCGACGCCGCTGTCGTTCTCTGATGATAGTAAATCCTGGGCGTGAATATCGAAGACATCGTGAGAGGCCTCCAGGAGGCTGCGCACCCGGTTCGGGCCCAGGTCGCGCAGCAGCCTCTCCGGCACTGGACAAGCCCCAACAAACGCGTGAACCTGAGGATAGTGTAAGAAAGCCGAAACCCTAAAACCCTAAACCCTAACAATCTCAAGATCCTGGCAGCTGATGTCGACACAGTCATGATCAGCGAACGCCACGGATGCCGCCAGATCCAGCTCCAGGACTTCGAACGGGTTCGCGTCCACCACCTGACCGTACTGGACCAGCAATTCGGCGTTCGTGAGGGCGCGGCCTCGGGTGACAGTCACGAGCTCGCCGGCCTGAATATCGGCTCGGGCGACCAATAGGAGCTCATCGGAATGCTCGATGAAGGCCGCGTTCGGAGTGCAGGAGTGCGCAGGTAACGCAGGTAACGTCAGCGGCAAGGCGGAGGTCCCGTCCGTTAACGTAACCAGGTGCGATTGGACGGTCGACAGAGCGCGTAGGAAGTCTGGGAATTCCACCTGGAGTCCGTCACGGACTTGTTCGTAGACAGACGCGGCCTCCGCCAGCCGTTCATGTGTGAGTGCCACAGCAGGAACGTGCTCCGAACCCAAAAGGCCAATCTCGTTCTCGGACCAGAGTAACGTTGAGTTCGGTGTCAGTAACGTGGCCGACTGTGTCGACTGTAACAGGTACAGAGCCAGAGAGTATTCCGGAGCAGAATCGCCGTCGCTGAGGTTGCACGTTACAAGATCAGTGTAGGAGATGCGGGCGATCACGTCGCCGGCCTGTAACGCACGTTTCGTGACGATGCCGTCGGACGCGGTGAACTGCAGCTGCTGTAACAGGAACTCGGCGGAGTCCGTGACGGAATGAACAGGTCCCAGAAGGCGTTCCAGAGCAGCGATACTATCAGTCAGGATATCGTGCTGGCCCTGGACGTAATTGCGGACGTCCTCTTGATGGCCTACAGGATTAACGTTACTGACCGACGCAGTGGTGACAGTGGATTATGTTACCAATCGACGACATTTCCGTGTTATGCCTGTCCTCATCGTTACCTAAAATGCAGTGTCAGATGGCTTGAGTATGATGCTACATACCCGGTGAATCCGGAAGTTACGTTACATGGCAGCCGATCTCGCGCATGACGCATTAACGTGAGCAGTGTCTCATAGACAGCTTGTTGGATCTCGGTATTAAGGAACGTCTCCGGTTGGTAACGTAATGGTAACGTATAGGCCTCGATCGGTGTCATTAAACTGATCGATGTCGCCTGTAGCAGTGTCTCCGGTAACGGGCTGCGTCTCTGCAAGAAGTGAGACGTGGGCAGGTCACGCAGCAGCCGCAGCTGTAACTCTGCGTGCGGATCATCCGGCTGCGGCTGAGAGAGTTTCAGCGTAACGTGATCATGGGGGTTACCCGGTAACGTGAACCCATAACCCATCAGGAACTCCTCATTCTGAAACGTATTGTCAGACGCGCGCCGGGAATTGTAAAACAGCGGTAACGTAATAGGTAACATGGTAACGAGAACGCACCGATTTCGCGCCGTAATTCGTGAAGATCTGCTGGCCGGCGCGGACACGAAACCCCGACTGGCGCAGTCCGCGGAACTGTACGGATTCGGCGGTCACGTGCCAGTTCTGGACCGTACTGGCCCCGCCCAGCTGATGGTTGAAATAGTCGGCGACGGGCAGCAGGCAGCCGACGCCCTCGCTGGCGTCGTCGTCGAGGCCGGCCAGACGGGCCGGGAACCCGCGCGAGCTCAGCACGGAGTAGGCCCAGCGCAGATGCGTGGGCGTGCACCATTCGGGCTGCATTAAACCCCGGGAGCATAAAGCCGTACTGAACCGCTCCAGATCACGATTTATCGATTCCAATCTGCGTTAAAACATTCAAACGAAAATTGCGTGCAGATTTTTGAGAAAAAAATGTGAAATTTCGGAAAAAAGTTGAATTTGTGAGACCTATCGGTGACGGCGGCGAACATGTTGGTGCCTTTAAGGGCAGAGTAGTCGGGCCACCAGGGTGGGTCCGTGAAGGACTCCGGCAGCGCTTGCAGATACGGGCCGAAGTACGACCCGGCCGTGAACTTTTCATAGATCAGCCAGAAATGGAAGATCGTCTTGGGTGACGCTCCCAGCTCGGACAGAACCGGCGCGATCTTCAGACTCAATAAGGCAACGTTACATACCGTAACATAAGACAAACATTATTCGTGAGAAAAACAAAAGGGATTTAATGATTGAAACTTAACAGTGAATTCTGAAATATGAGATCGTGAAAAATTGAAATGTTTTTAGAAAATGTAAAAAAATCTTTAGTGTAATTACGGTTGATTGGCGAGCTCGCTGCATAGTGAGCGCGAGATGGAAAGGAATCTCCAGGACGACCTGGTCATCCTGCAGGTCCCGGGCAGCGAACAGACCGCAGCCTTGGCCCGGGACGTACTGGACCCGCACATGGTCGGGGACGTTCAGGCCGTTCTGACAAGCCCAGGCCAGAACCTGATCCGACGGGGACGACGACATGGCCGTCATGATGGCGAATGAAGTCCAATTTCGAAAACTGCGTGACTGCGCAAAAAAAACACAGACCAAAACTTTTCTGAGATTTGGTGGATTCTATTTATTGAAGATCCCAAAAAAAAATTGCACGTCTCTAAACAGGCAGAAGCTGTCTCTCAACAAAAAAAGCATTTTGGGGGCACATAAAGCGATTTTGGCAACAGCATGGGCTGTGTAACGTAAATCGGGGAAGAAAACGTTTTCAACGCAGTTTTTGGAGCTAATCAGCTAATGTGGAGGCTTCTCTCATTAGCTGCTGCCTGATTCCCTTGATTCTTCACTGTGATTAACCCTAGGTATTTTGCCTTGACAAACACCCAAATGAAGGTCTCATGACCCATCATATGACGAAGCCTTTCGTCTCCGTATTCATCGTTTTTGCAAGGCCTGAATGTAGCACAGACAGCTTACTACTCTGCCGAATCGAAAATTGTCTTTAATACAGACAGGATGACAATTCGGATTAGAAACGCACTGGGCCTGATCTGTTGGATTGGCTTTGAGTTGCTTTGACTGAATGAATTTTTACGGGCTGTTACGCCATTGATAGGCGATTTGATAGCCATCTGATGCTGTCAGGCAGCGACCGTCCCCTTTAACTCAAATACTTGGCTGAAGCAGAGAGAATGAATTTTCGTTTCTGGTTCCATTCCGTTGAATTGCGTTTCTGAATGTTAAAGATTGTTTGCGAAGCTGTCCCATCTGATATTGGTAATTCAGGATCCATACTGTAGTAGCGGATTTTGCAATCCGCATGCTTGTTAACAGACTCAAGATATCATCTGGAACAAACAGAAGATCTCCTTTTTGATGCAAGCTCGAGGTTTTAGAATTCTCGTTTCCGTTTGGTGTTTTCTTGCTGTCTATTTGTCTGCACCAATTTAGAGTTCTGCCTGAGTTGCTGCAATAAAATAGTTATCGAGACGAGTCCTTCTCTCTGATGAAAACATGATGGGCTGTTTTCTTATAGGGTCGCAATCTGGATGAGGAATGAAGCTTCGATAGACAAGGATCTCGCAAATTATTGGCGATCGGGAGCCTTGAATGCGAAGCTTTGTTCAAATCATCATGTTGTGCGGCCCAAAAATTGATATCTCATTGTCTGCGAATGTTTCCAAAGCGAAATTTCATGGTCTGCACAACTATCAGGTGTGATTGAAAGGCGCCATCCAAAACATCAATCGGAACAATAAGCAAATCGAGAAGCGGATTCCACACACAGACCCGCCGCAGAATGCATTCATCAAACCTCCATCTATTGGATAGGATCTTCTACAGGGCAGCCTTCGGCTGACACAAAACCTGTCCAATTCGACCAATCTATAATCCGAATTAGGCGCTTGAATCACACAAAAATCAAAAGAGCGTCTCTCTGCAAAACAGAACAATGCCGTTTCCGAGTTACGTCATACTGGCCCGATTTCGGTGCGCGATCTTCAAGCATGGCTTCAGACGGAAATTCAGCTGTGTTGGATTTGAGCCTTATTGGCCGTTATCTGTCTCGTTTATGTAACGCTACTTGACTGCGAAAGCGAGCAGCAAACTGCGGCGTTAAAGCGACGACGAAGACGAATCGTCCTGATCGAGGGATTAAACGGGGAGTTTATGCAGATCATCGCCAAAGAGGAGGTCGAGGGCGCCAAGCAGAGGGGGCAGTACGCCCACGCGATCCAGCCGAATCTTCATCAGGTCGAAGGCGACGCAGGTGGTCTCGCCCATGCTGGAATCGGCCGTACACGGCACCTTCGGATAGCGCTGCGAGAAGTGCGTCAGGATCGTCTCGCGGGCTTGCATGTCCCGACCCACTTGTAACGCCTCTCTACAACATCGTAACGTAAACAAAAAATGACAGGCAAACCACAGTTTCGCAAACGTTGAAGGTTACACAGACAAGTGAATTGTGAGAATTGTGAAAATTAGGGTTTTAGGGTTTCAACCTACCTTGTGGTGGAATGTTTCTTCAGAACAGCTTCCTCTTCGAGCTCATCCTCAAAAGTCGCCTGAAAACTCGAATCAGAAAACGACAACTTATGTTACGAAGCCGGGTTGCACTTGTAACGTGACCACAGCACACGTTACCTCGTGGATGAGAACAGTGGCGCCCAGACCGGCTTGAACCAGCGCTGGGCATGGGCGAGTATCACCGGAGTAGACGATCTTGAAGGAAGGCGATTCGATGACGATGCCGTAGGATTCGTTACAGTGCGCCACGGGGACCGATTCGAAACGGGTCAGGCCGAGCGACCTACGGACCCAGTCCTGGACATGGCCATTCGGGTCCGTGTTATGCACCAGACGGCAACGTAATCGGTCGCAGCCGTGGGCAGCGAAAGTCCGCACCCAGTCGAGGACTCGGGTCGGTCCGACGACGACCAGATCGGTGTCCGCCGCTGCAGTAACCGAAGTCCGCGCGCGAATCAGGTTCAGCAACCCGACCTGCGACATCACCGTGTTAACGTTACAGCTAACTTTGAATTGGAAACGTAATGAAAGCGAATCACAACACCACGAACGGTGAACGAATTGTAAACTGGTAACGTGATCAGGAAACGTAAACCGAATACGACACAAGAAAAAGATGAATTCAATATGGAGACAAAATGGGTAACGAAAAGGCCATGGCGTCGGTAACGTTGAATAATGATGTTACATGGTGGTCGGCATGCTTATGTGAGATCCAGATCAGTTTCAGAGCGCGTAGATACGAGGTGAAGGCCGCGCCGGGTCCATAGACCCGTTGCAGCTGGCCAAGGACGCCCTCGCCGCAGTCCAGCAGGACGTGCGACCCACACGCCGGTAACGTTAGGTCAATACCGCTCGAGTTGCGGTACTTGGAAGGGGCCGCCGCCCCGGTCCCAAGAAACAGCAGCTCCGGACATAGCGGGTTCGAGGACGCAATAGCCCGCTGCCGGTCACGCAATGCCTCGATCATTGGTAACATGACCTCAATCGACTGCACATGATCGCAAATCTACCACATGTAACGTAAGCATTCAATGGTAACGTAATCACACAGATGATACGCGGTCGAAATCGAGAGCTGGCGGGAGATGCGAGAGATCCAGTCCCGGAGTTTTATGCGGCCGAAACACGTAACGTGTCATGGGCAGGGCTGCGCCGTCCGCCACGCCGTCCGCCACGGGACACGCCGGGAACGACTCCGGACAGATCCAGTGCATGGCCGTCTGTTGAACTGCGGACGATCGGAACGTGGCCGCGCTCAGGTGCGCGGCCTCGTCCCCAAACAGATGTGTCACATCCGGATCGAACGCGGCCTCCATCCATGCGCGATATTCCGCTGCCTGCGCCAGGTGCCGCGGCGCCAGGTGCAGGGCCAGTACGGCGTCGCGGCCGAACTGGGCCTCGGGGCGCAGCGCGTCCAGGTACGCAAGCGACGGACATTCGACGACGACGAAGACGGCGCCGGGACGTGCCGGCCCCACGACCTGGTCGGGCTCGATGCGGCGTCCGTCGGGGAGCGTGATGGCATGGCCCGCCACGAGACGTGCGCAGTCCGGGCCGCGTGGGACGCCCAGTTCGCGGGCTCGCGCGGCGTCGAACTTGCCGGGAGTGTCGGCTAGCCGGACCGCGTAACACACGGCAAGATCGTCGTCGCCGTTACCGTTCGTGACAGTGTCCAGCAACTCGAGCTCGGACTGCGCCGGGAGCGCGTCCTCCCGCGAACGTTTGCTGGGGCAGCACGACGGGGGCGCGGCCCGCAGCACCACGGCATCGACGGTGATCTGATCGTCTTTGAAGACGTTGGACGACGTCTGTAGAAGTTCCTGCTCCTGTAACAAGAGCATCAGCGAGTGAGGCGCGTAACGTTATCAGTCGCGTACTTGTAACGTGATCGTGGGATGAGCCGCAAATCCGCGCGTGGCCTGGACGACGGCCCCTAGGCCGGCGGGTCCGTGGACGCGGATCGTATCGATGGTCGAAGGGGCCGCGGCCCCAGTCCCTGTTGCGTTCGGGTCGGGATCGGAGTTCTGCCCGGACAAGACCTCGGCCAGTGTTAGGAACAGGCCCGGGACGCCGCCGTACTGGCCGATCCCGAGCCGGGTCAGGAAAATGTCGCCAAGACGGACGAGACGCACTTTATTGGCCATGCAGAAGCGCTATACAAAAATCGGAAACGTAATCAGTGGATCGGATCGAGTTGGAACGTGAACGGGAGGCCGCGCGGCCCCGACGGACCTGGACGCCCTCGCCGCAGTTGAACAGGTAACGTTTCGTTTCGGTCACGAGGTACAGACTGGGCGGGGACCCGGGGGCTGCGCCCACCACCTCCACGTGAACCATGCTGCGGGGAGGGGGGGGGGGGGCGACGGACGGAGCGGGGGCCAGCACGACGATGGTTCCAGACGACCGCGATTCGGCTCACTCCCTCTCTCTCTCTCTTCCAGGCCCGGTGAATTCACGGACTGCGCAATTTTCGAGGGCGGCCTCCATTTTTCGACGGGTGTGATTTCGCTGCTGTTCGAATCAGTCCAGAAACCCTAAAACCCTAAACTTGACAAGTCACTAACGAATTCGCTGGGCTTCTTCATTCTGCCTCGTTACCTATCGATCTTGTAAGATTTTATGACCTTTGTTAATAAAGGTTTCCGTTATGTAATCTGCCCCTTCAGAGAGTGTGCGTTGTCACTTGTTATAACAGTGCGGTTGGAAACAGAAATTGATTCGCCTCTTATTAAAAGCTGGAACAATGTTGGTCTGAATTCATTGCAGAAAATCGGAACGATGAAAACAGTATTGATGAGCGGCGGACGGGCTGCGTTTGCTGCGAGTGATTACTAGACAGGATCGGCAGTCCTGCGATGGCATTAAACGTCAGCTTCTGTAATTGCAATTGCAAGACAGCCAGCAGACATTCTATGTTATGTGGTCCATTAAGAAATCTGGAATCTTTACAGAAATATCACAAAATTTATTGATTGGAATCCAAACGAAATATTTCGCTCAGAACTGAAAGTAAAATGACAGCCGTTGTCGGAGAAGTGACTCGCTTCAATCGTATTACAGAATTTATAGAAGCCTTCTTTACTCTAAATGAATCTGCCACGACTGTCATCTGGCAGCATTCTGCTCTTCAGGCAGATAATCATATCTAACCTTTCCTGCTTTACCTCTTCGCAAGGGCGAAACTATGAAGAGGTGAAGTTAGAATTGTCCGATGATCGTTGAGATCATTGTTGCGTGGTCTGGTTGTCACCCATTGGTAAATGGAAACGTCACCGACGATAATAATGAGAAGATCAGAAAGGCATTCTTCTCGATCGAAATCGATGAATAGAGTCTGGTAGCATTGAAGGCTCACATTCTATAGTTTGATCTCACGGATTCCGGAGATCAAGATACCACAATGTCCACACATTCATGACTCAACCTATCTGTATATTGGACCTCACGGACTTACAAGCACACTTTCCAGGATGGTTTTGTCCATAGTGTTTGCCTTTTGATTGGGTCATCAACAAAACCAGCTCTGCAGACTCGCTGGCGCGATCGTATTGCGGCGATTGTAAGTTGATGATTTGTAACGATCTGATTCCATTCAAAATCTAGCAGTATCGCTATATGAATAATATAGAGTAAGCCAATGCTCTCATGATGTCAATCTGAAATTCTGATCACATCACCATACAGAGTCCTAGAGAGCCATAAAACTTCAAACACATTGTCAAGAATGTCATTCATCTCCTATTCACAAGTTTTCGGAATGCTGCAAACGAATTCATGACAGAAAAGATCGAAGAGCCAAACCTAAACCAGCATCAAAAGCAGATCAAGATGTGGCTGTCGATAATGCTGAAATCTCCTGTGACATTCAGCTTATCAACATCTGACTCAAATGACAATAATAATACGTCGGTATTTGGTTCTAAAGAGGGAGCAGCTGTCGTCGATCGAGAGCTTTTACACGACGATTCAACAACGGAAATCACTCGAAATATGGCTCAAAGCTATCAATAAGCTATATATTAGCATCTGAATTGCTTGCAGCTAGGGTTAGGGTTTGACCTCCGCCAGTGACTGCATAATCGATTGAGGTCCTTCACAGCATCACACCATCATTAGCTGCTGTGAATGCTCATTATTCACAGGGTCTTGTTACAGACTACGAACGGACCAGTACGACACCGGAATCTATTCCGAATATGGATCCAGTATCGCAAGACCGTAACAGAAAATGAATCGAAATGTCGCATGAAATTTTTATTCGATTTAGCGATTATTGGGGGTTTAGCCACCACCGCAGCCGCCACCGCCACCGCAGCCGCCGCCACCGCAGCTGGAGCCGTCGGCGTAGGCCGTGGCCGTGGTCATTTCCATATAGCCTCCATCACGGGTCTGGGATTGGATCCGCGACCTTGTGTCCGATAGGACCGGAAACAGCAGAATCACGTACGAAGTCCGTGAGGGCGGCTGAGGCCGAGTCCGAGACCAGACCCTCAATCCCATCGAGCAAATGATAGCGGCCCCGGCGATGACGAAAACCTTGGCAGGGACGGTCGCCGCCGCCCAACGAGCCAATCGAAACGCCCCGACGGCGGCCAGTACGACGGCGCCGGCACCCAGGACGCCAGCGAATGCGTATAACAGCTGTGATATTGATGGGAGGCGGTTCCGGATGGCTCGAGAGGTGACAGGGCGGACGACACGAACGGCGAGGGACCCGAGGGCGGCCTGGAAGGCGCGCGCAGCAGCAGCTGCGGCGTGATCGGGACGCCGTAACGAAAGCAGATGAAGGAGGCCGCCAAGAGCGTGTAGATGAAGGAGGCGAACAGGAGGTGCTGGGGCAGGGTTGCTGGGGTGATGGGGTCCCCAGATGGGGTCACCTCTCCTCTATATGAATAGTTCAGTGATCAGGCTGATACCATGGAAGAGGCAGTATTACCCAGCTGTTTGGGACCAGTCGGATAGAGCGGTCACCATTCGATCAAGAAAGCGACAATCGGAAATGACCGCGCTGTCCGTGATCGATCTTTGACCTTTCACGCAATTACAGATTGTCAGCAACGGGCTGCGACCATGCAGATTCTTCTCGCCAAAACTTTTCTTGAGCGATACATTTTCTGCAAATGGCTGATTTTGACGAATTTGTATCTTCTATATTTGATCCGAAATTTGTCAACCGAAATGTAGTTTTTTACTCGTATGAATCGGTTAATTAAGAATCACCAATATTCTGAGTCATTTAACTGTAACGAGGATCTAAAAATTACAGAAATTTGGTGCATTGCGGCCAGTTCGTTTTCGTGAGGCCATGGAACCAGCCCTAAAATTTCACAAGGTTCATCTTGAAGATGACAAACAGGCTTTTTTTAAAAGATTTATATGACAATGTGGAGCAATATGTATTGGCTTTGGTACGTGAGCGACAGGAACTATCACGAAAACCTTCTCGTGCCGCTACAGCGATTAGTCGGGAATCAAAGAAGCCGCGTTCTGGACCTGTACAGGATAAATACATCTGCTAACCAGTATACGAACATAAATCGCTCTCCGAGATTACTAATGTCGTAGATGACTGATGGCGCCCGATTTATGATAGAGATTCGACCTGTAAAATACAAATTGAAAGATATTCTACCGTGAAAAATCGCCACTCAGTTCCTGTCAAGAACATTGATGTCGTTGAGAGCCGCAGATGTCACAAAGAAAAAATGCCAAAAACGAGAGGTTTTATCAGCAATGGCCTCCAGAATTATAGTCGGACCACTTTTCTTTACCAGAAGATAATTGTCGCTGCCAAGGCAGTTGGGCAACTTTTCCAGCGCCAATGCATGCAATCCAAACTCCTCAAACACCCAGGGTATCCGCGCCCAAAGTTTTCGTTCAAAATTCAGTTGATGTCGGTTTTGGTTATAAAACGTTTCGATGAGGGGAGAGCCCCAATCGATTCGTACAGTGGCATTTCTGCCGCTCTGCCGGAAGTAATCATCATCTTGGACAACAGCACTGAGAATTTCATCAAATCATGCTATTAACATTCGATAAATTTCTTTGAGATCTGAAGGGCCGAAAACTGGATTTTGCGACCCAATTATCGTTTCTCAATAGCCAAGCGTAGAGCAGTCGACGTCATTCTTTGTTTCGCTTTTTCGCAAGGGGTTTCGCAGGAACCGAATTGTCACCATCGCTATCGGATTCCGACCTGGAAGCCATTATCAATTGCAGAGACGACATGCGATCTTTCGACATCTCGAAAATGCTGTTGATATATTCCGTTTTGGCTGCTTTGAATCCACCCGATTCTATTGTTATAAGATTTTCTTTTCAAAAAAGTCCAATCACGCATTAACGTTACACAACCCGCTGGGAAAAACACCCCATGCGATTATTCTATGCGTGAATGGTGCGTGAATTGCATTAGGTGACGGATTTCATTATTGCTGTTTCAAGTTTAGAAGTTTACTTAATGATTATTCTGGAAAAATTGACGGCAGAGCAGGGCATAGTCCAGTATGTCCAGGACAGTAATTTTGTTGAAATTGATAATGATCTATATAATGTCCAAATATACGAGAGAAATAATCGACATCATTATTACAATGATGTTCAAGACAGTATAATATTGGATTTAGAGAATCTCGGAGATATTCACTCAGATCAGATGAAGGATTCAAATTACACTTCTTCAAGTAGATATTCATTAGCTGAATATAATCCAACATGAGCTTCTGTGATATATTTAGACGATACAAAAAACTTGAACACAGAAATACCGTCTCAATTCCTTTCATCGAATACCTCAATAAACAATGAGCGCGATCTTCTCTATCACAAACTAGCTGTGATTCGATGGAGTATTTCTTATTGTCACTGACAATGAGAGTCTCAAATCCGCACTGTTTACTCTTGCTATTGTGCCTCGAACAAAGCTCCCGAAAATGACTATGCGGAAACGGATTTCCCCATCGAGATTGAAAAATCCGAAGATCATTCTGACAGCATCTTGTAACACATGAAAGTACAGAGTAACAAACTCGCTGTAGCCAATTGGAACTGCCACCACGTTTCAGGTTCAGTGTCGGGTCGGTAATCTTGGCCCGAACTAATTTTAGATATAAACTGGCCACCAATAACAACTTCTGTAACGTGGTCTCCGAAGTTGCGATTTCCGAGGTTTCGGTCAATATGATCTGATCATCGAGATATTTGATAATAACGAGGTTTGTTGCAGTGCGTTTTGTGCTCTTTGGTGGAAACAATATGTTCGTATCAGTAAGAAGCGCGTATTCGTCATCATCAGGCTGCTTTTTCTGAATAACAGTTTCAGAGTGACCATTTAATATGAAAAAATCTCACCAGAAAAGCACACAGAGTAGTGTAGTCTGTGATCTTCTCGACCCCAAAATTAAATAATTTCAGAAATTTTGGAAACCAGCTAAACAGTGGCAGACTGAGCTCATTTGATGGTGAGTTAAATTTCATCCGTTTTAAGGACGGATTTGGGTCAGTCTCTAGAGCAAGATGATCAATAGGGATGACAGAGCTATTTGGGAGCTGGTCCGATGATTGATCGGCAGTTAACCGCCTCGATCGGCATTGATCTACGGGACATTCTTTATAGGGATCCCAATGATACCACCAACTCCGTATTCTCCCATCAACTTCGCTCCAACACCAATCGTACTTCCGGAAGGCGCAGATCACTTTCCGATACAGATTCGAAATCAGAATCAGTTTCTGTAATGTGCTCGGAGCAGAACGGATTTGTTTGATTTCGCTAACATCCAGATCATGTCCTTTCACATTAATAACAATTTGAGAATTTTTCTTGGAACATTGAACTGCATCATCATCGGACTTTGAAGACAAAGAATGAAGCTCTTCATCATTCGGCTCTTCGATCTAAGATAAAGTCAATATACAGAAGGATAGAAACGGCTGCTCGAAATTCACCAGAAATTTGCAGAGACTGTTATAATCATACCAGTCACATCATGATTGAAGGAAGTCAGAAGGTCGGTTGGCGATGATGTCTCGTCTATACGACTACGAACCACCTCCGTATATTTCATAGGGCCACTTTCATAGGGCCATTCTCAAATTTTTTACTTTTTATGATTCATC